>JAJMHN010000171.1:0-36352 GCA_030566025.1 Geotrichum cucujoidarum
ATCTCCAGCAGCGGGTTTAGAACAGCAGCAAAGAGTTGCAAGTCACGCCGTAGCAGCTGACCAGCTCCTGTTTACTTTTTTACGTGCGTAACGCCCGGCGCTAAGCCCGCCGGCCTGCGAGGTTACGGAAACCGCTGGGTTTTCCACTGTGGAGAAGTAGCAGAGTGCCAGCCGCGCGTGCTTGATCCTTGCTATAACTGTGCGAGTTTATGGAACATTTCCCAAAGAATATCAGGAAGTATTGGTTTTTGTCCCATACTTATTGAATATTTATTTATTGTTTTTTATTAATATGGAAGTGGCGCCCCTCGAAGGATTGTCATAGCGCGCGTGTATTGGCGAGGCGAGCTGTGGGGAACTTGGCCTGGAGTAGGGTCCACGGCTCTGACGTTCTCAGCGACGAACGGGTGCTAGTGTGCGGATAGATAGTCCGGCGAGGGAGTTGTTTCTGAGGCTCAAAGACTGAGCTCAAAGACTGAGCTCAAAGACTGAGTTCAAAGACTGGTCATGGCGCTGTTGGCGGTCTGCTTGCAAGGTTTCGAGGGCTGCCTTGTTTGACTTTTGCGCGCTCTTGTTTGCAGATGTTCCAAGTTAATCCATTCGCGCTCGACGTCATTGGCCAAGCTCCAGCACCGCAAACATGATTGCCAGCTACCCCTCCATGGACGACGGCGGATCGTGTGAGCTCTGCTTTGACATGCCCAATGCCCCACGGAAAAAGCGTCTTTTGCTTCGCTCTTTCAGTGTTTGCCTGCACAGAACGCGCTTGCTCCAAAGCCGCGCCCAAAACAGGAAATTCCAAGAGCGCATGTCTTTAAGAACATCCAGAAAATAAAACGTCCAGCTTCTGCTCCTTTTTGCTCTATTTTCTTCCACTGCAGCACTTCTCTCTGATTAGACTACAAGCGAAAACTGTTGTGAAGCAGCCATCGGACTATATATAGCATCAATGAGCTCTTCTACACGCTTGTTCAACAGGTTCAACCAAAACCCAAATGAACTTATGAACTTGAGGAACTGTAAAAAAGGGTCCAATATAAACGTCTTTTTTTTATAGAAACAACAAGGTCCAAGCTCTTAGCGTTCGAGCCTGTTCCTGTGCATTTAAGGTTGCCACTAAGGAACAATTTACCTTATTTTTGCTGAAATATGTTTACAGAACGGAAGATGTAGAGTCTTCAAACATGTTGAACATGTTGACAAGTTAATAAGAAACCTGATATAGCTATAATTACCATAAATAACTACAGTAATAAATAAAAGACAGAGAAATACACTTCCATGGAGGGGAAACCTTCCTGTAGTTTAATATATAGTTTACCATGAAGCACCTGTACTACTATTATTATTTTTTTCCTATTTAATCAGCCTACTCCCCCGTGGTCCTGCGCTCTTCAACGTATTTGGCAGTCTCTTTTTTGCTAGTTTAATCCGTTTCAATTCTTTTTTGCAGAATCCAAAATGCCATCGCCGTACGAGTTTAACAGTGACCCCATCATGAACTCTTTGTACGCAGCCAATTTGATACCGGCTGAAGACTCTGAGGAAGGTGGTGCGCAAAAGCAGCAGCAGCCCCAGAGGCAGCCCCAGCAACAACAGGAGGAAGAGTCACAGCCGCGTCAACGACAGGTCTATGGTAACAACACAGCGGTTGTGATTGACATGCCTGATTTTGACGAAGATTACCTCAACGCCCATGCCTCCCAGGAGCAGCATAACGACATTTTGAACGAGTACATGATGCAAATCGACCCTGTGATGATTGACAATGCTGAGTCGCTCGAGACTGGTGTTGAGTCGTCTCAGGGTGAGCAGTCTGAGCAGTCTGGACCTGACAAGTCTAGACCTGAGCAGCTCAGACCTGAGCAGCATGGACTTGTCCATGCTAAGGTTGCACAGGCTGAGGTTGAGCAGCCGGACGTTGAACAGTCTACACCTGCACGGCCTGAGGTTGAACGGCTTGCTGAGCCTGAGCAGCCTGTTGAGCCGGAGCAGCCTAAGCCTGAGCAGCCTAAGCCCACACAACCTGAGCAGCACCAGTCCTTTCATCATTTCCCGCAGCAACATGTTGAAACCCCCCAGTCTCTTACAAACGAGGTGAATGACTCTCCAAACTCTTCGCACTCTCAAGATACGCGACTCTCTTACAGCAACACGAACGGCATTATTCAGGTCCATTACCAGCAGCTGCCCCCAGTCCCCTACTACCCTCCGGAGACCATCCCACTCGAGATGCTCGGCCTGGACCTGGTCCCCGGCACCGCCCCTACAGGTCCCATTACACCCATGCCGGAGTCAATGCTTTCGACAGGTCTCTCGGGATACACGGGGCCCTTCGTCGGCATCCGCAACGACAACATGCTTGATTACCCCTACAACACTCCTCCTGCTCCCACCACGTACACGCCTCACACGCCCTCGCGCGACCCCGAAACGATAAAGGCCGTGGTTGCGTCTGCGGTGGCAGCCGCTGCGGCCGAGGCCAAAAACGTGCCCTACTGCCCGGCGTCCGTGCAGCGCCAGCGCGAACTGGAGCGCCAACGACAGCTCCAGATGCAGCAGCAATGCCAACAGCAGCAGCTACAGCAGATGCAGCAGTCGGGGATGTCGGCGCCGTTTGATCCCAGTCAGCCGTTCGTCCTGCCTTCGTCGGGCCCCGCCATGTACCAGCACACTGAAGTCACGCCGCCGTTGGACGGTTCTCCCATGGGCCCGGTGTACCCTCCCGGCACCGTCCCTGCCGACTACGATCCCAACGGGATTGTCGACCCGCAATTCCAGGCCCCGGTCCCGCCGCCCGTGTACGACCCGCGGCCCTACCGCAAGCAGAGCGAGTCGCGGCTGTCGCTGCCCAACCTCTACGAGCGCATGGGTCTTTCCCACAATCACCAGCTGGCGCGCGAGCGCGAGCAGCGCGTGCTGGGGATTTTGCAGCGCGAGGGCTTCAACCTCGGCGAGCGCACGTGGATCCGCGACACGTCGGACGCGGAGCGCAAGCGCATCATGGATACCATTTGGAGAGAGACTTACCCCGAGTTTGGGTACGGCCATGATTTGCTTGAGGTTATTGTGCGGAGGGGCAGCTACTACCTCATGCAGGGCCGCCTAAGAAGAATCAGACGGGGCAAGAGGGCCACTGAACGGGCAAGAAGCGAGCTCGAGGAGAGCGAGCAGCAGCAGGAGCAGCAGGAGCAGGAGCAGGAACAACAGGAGCAGGAGCAACAGGAGGAGTAAGAGACTGGTCTTGATTGCATTATTTTTATTTTGGCTTTACGGGCATTGATGCCCCAGCTTTTTTGAACTTCAAACTTATTTATTTATTACACTCTCAAAGACTCTAAAAATTATTTATTCTAGTTTACGACTATAAAATTAATCATGATTACATTTGTTTTTATACTCAAGAAAAGAATGAAGCAGAGCTGAAAAATTTTCAAAAGTTTAAAGGAATTCTTGTAAGATCTTAACATGCGTTTACTGGCCAACTCTTGAGAGATAGACCGAGAGCTTGACATTGAAGTGTAAGGCGTAGAGATGTTAAGTATTTCAAGTAATCAATGGCTCCATAATTTTCTGCACAGGCGTAGATATTACAAGGCTAGCTTGACCCGTGACTCTCCAACTTGGCAAAGGTCGCTAGTTAGTCCAAGTTCCAAGCTTTGCTTAAAGCTCGATTAAGACAAAAAAACAGTTGACCAGAACAAACCTGGAATATTGTACCACCCGCCCTGCGCACTTGAACGGCGGGCTTGCCAGTTGACTTCAAAAATGTCATGATTAATTTTTTCAAGCATCGAGAATGCTCGTTGGAAACCTGTGAAAGTCGTTTGAACAACCCCACATGATGCAAGACCCCACAACGTAAAATAAGCTCAAGTCTAAGGTACAAGCTCATTCAACTGCTAGTGCTACAGCTATAACTTTACTGGCTCATCTGACCAACGCACGCCGATCCGCGCACTCATGCAAGAAGAGAAAAGAGAGAGAGAGAAAAAAAAAAAAATTGATGATTGTATTTTTATTAAATTTCAAGTGAAACGCGCACGCGCCCACATCTATTTTTCAGTAATGGCATCGGCCACCGGTGCAGGTTCAAGGTCCTTGACAAGCTTGTTGAGCGTGCCGTGGCCGCGCGCCTTGCGCTTGGCGTACTCCTGCTTGAGCTGTTCTGGTCCGATCGCGGGCCCGCTGCGGCGCGTGCTCTTGAGCAGCTCGTTTTTGCGCTCGTCGGTCGTGGCCTCGTCATGCAGCTCAGCGGAGACTTGCTGGTAGAGAACGTTGTAGTAGTCCTCGGAGAGCTGGAACTTGCCGTGCTCTTCCTGGCCTATGGCGGTCTTGTTGCCCGCGGGGGTGTTCCAGCCTTCGCCGCTGCCGAGGTAGACTCCCGCGGTGGCGAGCGTGTCAAGAATGCCCGTGCTGTGCGCGGCACCGAGACCACCGACGTGCTCGATCTGGACCTTGCGGTTCTCCTCGCGCCACTCGAACGGCGTGGCGCGGCGGGCGCCGGTCCAACCAATGTTGACAAGGTCCGAGGGCTGCAGGCGGATCTTGCGCAGCTCGCGGTTCTTGATGGGGTTAAAGGTGATGGGGTTGATGGCGCCGAGCCAGATAATGGCCCAGATGATGAGCACCTTGAGCACGTGGAAGGCAAAGAAGATCCACTGCGAGACGTGGCCGTCAGTTTGGGCAATCTCCTGAGTCTCACCGGCCACCGTTGAGGTGTTGAGGAAATCGAGCAGCTTCATGAAAATGTGCGAGGGTGCGTAACCCGGGGTCGGGGTGATGTACTGGGGCAAGTCGAGGTAGAGCCAGCCGAGCAGTACGGACGAGATGACCAGTACGCGGGCATAGTCCAGTCTCCAAACGGGGACAAACAGCTGGCCCTCCCAGGCCACATCGCCCAGCTTGGCGTCCTGGTCCACGGCACGCGTAAAACGCTCCTCGGCCGCTGTGCGCGCAAAGAGAAGCCCGCCCTCAGAGGTCAGGAACCCAGGCTGCACTGAAATGCGGAACCCGTCGGGAAACCGGCTGTAGAGATACGACGGTGCCAGGGCCATAGGCAGGGTCTTGAAAATGTCCATCAACTGCTTCACCGGAGCTTGCTGATTGTTAGCAATTCGTTTCTCAATATGTGTTGTTCAGTGGGGCAGGTAGTGGGCTTACCGTTGCGGTTCACGTTGAAGCAGTAGTCGCGCTCGGGGTCGTCGTTCATGCGGATGTAGACGTCGCAGGCATTCTCAACGCTTCCGCCAAGCGCGCCTTCCGGCACTTGGTAAACCTCCTCTGTGATCTTGATCTCCTCGGCTGGTGTGTCTGCGCTGCTCATGGTTGTTGTGTGTTGCGTGTTGTGTTTTCTATTTCAAGGGTCCGCAGTGTATTATATCCAAACCTGGCAGCAACCGCAATGTATTCAGCGTCCAAACAGTCCTAAACACTCCGTCTAAACACAAGAAAAACTTAGTGCAAAATTGGTATTCAATTGGAATGAAAAAGAAGGAATGGCGAGGAAAAAAGAGGGATCAAAGTGTGGAGGACGAGGGGTCCCGGGGGTAAGGGCAAAACTCTCGAAATTTATCCCGGATTTTTCAGAAAGCTCGGTTTAATTTGCGTCTTTTCAACCGCCGAGCTTCGACATCGCGACATGACGGACAAAATGCATTTGAATTGGGCGTACATGCAGACGGCTTATATAACAGGCATGAAAAGAAGAACTTAGAAAAAAAAGGGAAAAAAAAAAAACTATACAATACTTTCGTAATCTCGTCAAGACAGGTACCGGCACTTGCTAATGCCGGCCTGCTGCGGGTTGCCGGCGGCAAAGTCCTCAATGTAGACACAGCCCTTGCGGTCGACAATGTAGAGCTGGTGGCCCGTGGGCGAGAAGCGCATGGATGCGGCCTCGCGGTACTGCGGCGCGCTGCTGGCCTCGGCAATGACGTAGACGCGTTTGGCGCTGCTGGACGGGCCCGTGCCGCTACCGCCGCCTCCGCCGCCGGTACTGCTGCTGCCACTTCCACCAGCTCCACTTGCTCCTGCGCCACCGGCACCGCCGGGACCAGCAGAGGAGGACGGGCCGCCGCCCTCGAGTAGTGGGGCGTGCAGGAGGTAGATGAGGCCGTTCTTGTCGAGGAAGGCGACGGCGTTGCCGCGGGGCGAGATGCAGGACTTGTGGATATTGGCGCCAACCTTTTCGACGCGAAAAAGCATGGACAGACGACCTAGCGTAGCGGCGCCGTGGGACGACGATGATGACTTGTTGATTTTAGTGTCAATGACGACAGGATACCCGTTTGCGGCCACGGAGGAAATTGTAATGAGGCGGTTGCTGGGGAAGAACTCGACGGAGGTGATGCCCTCCGAGGTCGTGGCGTTGTCGACCAAGCGTGACGTTTTCAAAATCATGCGGGGCTCGTGCGGGTTTGTAATGTTGATGACGAGGATGTGGCGCGTGACGTTTGTGCCGCAGCTGAGGAAGGACTCGTCGGGGGAGAATGAGAGGCAGTTGATGACGTCGTGGTAGGGGATGGTTATGGTGACGGTTTCAACGAGTTGGAGGGTGAGCCCTTGGATTTGGTCCATGCTGGAAAGGCTGTTGGTGTATTGGGTCCACAATGGGGCCGTGTCGCCTAGTTGCAACCAGTGCAGGACAATCATGGGCTGCTCGGTGTTGGTCTTGGTGTCAATACCCGTGATGGCGCATGCAATGAGGCTGCCGTTGGGCGACATGGTCATGCACCGGATATTGAATTTGCTCTTGTGATGGTAGACGCACCTGCCCTCGTTTTCCATGTCGTAGACCCTGAGAATGCCGTTGGTTCCCGCCACGGCCAGGTACCGATTCGACAGAGAGACGATTTGGTGTGACCAGTCGGCCAGCGCCACCTGTTCCATTTCAGGCGACATTAGCGGTGGGATTTCAGGGTGTGCCGAGCTTGGCAATGTTGAAGTTGATTTGTTTTTGTTCTTGTCCTTTTCCTTGGACTTTTCTTGCTGGGCGCTCTCTCCCTTGGACCGGCCCGAGCACAGTAAAGTGGGCGAGTCGTTTGAATCGTCGGGGATCCAAAAGACGGCCCACTTGTCTTCATCGGTGACGGCAAACTTAGACGTGTCTGGTGAGATGGACGTCGAAATGTAGTTTTTGGTGCGGTAGAGGAACCGCGAGTTGATGTTATGCTGGTATTGTTTTCTATAGTTGGGGAAGCAGCGCTTGTAGTAGACCTCGCGCTGCTCAAAGGTGGCGAGCGACATGTTGACGTTGGAGTATTTAAGCACGTCGTACTCTCTGGTAGTGGTCGTCGTTGTGGAGTACTCGTCCGAGCCCGTGGAGATGAAACTGGGGTTGCTGGTGTCGATGATGCCCGAGTTTGTGCGCGAGTCGACCTTGACCAGAATATTGTTGCCAGCCCCGGTGGATTCCTGCATGGCGACAATTCTAGCCGCAGACTGGAAGATTTCAGCAAGCGTCATTTTGTTGGAGTTGGAAGAGGGAAAGTCTAGTTCGGGGACAGAGGGTCGATGTGACGATTTAGACGGCGAAAGTGAAGCGGCAAACTGTGAAGAGAGGTCGTCAATGTCGACATTGGACGTGGACAAGGCGTCTGCGTTTGCAGCGTCCACGGCAGGTAGGTTAAAAAGCGACGAGGACGGTGCAGCAGGGATGGCGCCCGAGAGTATTGACAAGCCCAGCTCGTTTTTCTTTTCTGTAATCTTCTTGAACAGGTTCCTTAGCGCCAGGATTGGGGCCAGGATCTCTGTCCGAGTGCCGCAAATAGGACACACGCCTTGCAGTGCGGGTAGGTTTTGTAAGAAGAGCTTTTCGGACATGACACAGCCGCAGGTGAGCATGACGGCGTCGTCGCAGGGTTTGAGTCGCGACTCGTCAAAGTTGACTCCTGACGAAGCGGCATCGGCTGTAGCACCTGCACCAGTACCTGCACCAACACCAACACCTGCACCGGCGAGAGTATCTGGCGTGGCGACTGGAAAGTACAAATCCTGCTCGAGCGAGTTGAGAAAGTCGCTCCATGCCGAGATGGGCGAGGGCATTAGCGAGGAGAAGGAGCGTGGGGCCGGCGGTGAATCACGGTCGGGTGCGGAGGCCGCGGTGGACGCAGATCGCAGAGAAACGGAGCGGGCAGGCATGGGCGGCGGCGGCGGTGGCGGAGACGACACGGCAGGACCGACATCTGCGAGGGACATGGAGCCGTATTCAGTGGGATTTACAGGGTTTTCAAGAGGGTTGGAAGTTGGAGTTGGAAACGGGGTGGATTTTGGAAGTAATAAATGGAGATTAAAAAGTGGTATAATTTGGGTTTTTGTGATCAAAGCACCGGGCAAGTTGATAGCGCCCGGACACGGGTTTTACGCCCGCGCGCGCGCCGATAAAGCGCAGAGCCCGGCGATGAACGCTGGGGCCGGCGACGACGATGCTGGGGCCGGCGACGATGCTTCGGTGGAGGCGCAGAGGGCACGGGCGTGGTCACGGCACCGCGGGAAGGTCACGGCCCAAAGCAGCGAAAAAGAGCCTACAAAAGTCCAAGCAAGAACATGGACAAGCAAGAGAACTGGGCAACAACTACGAGCGGGTCCAGCAATGTTGGCGTTGCCGCTGGGCTGGGCGATGGTAGCGCGGTGCCGTGCGGTCGATGTTGGCAACTTGGCATCACCGAGTAGCTTCGCCGAGTAGCATCAAATCACCGAGTATCCATGGAGTACGCAACTGCCACCTGTTAGCATGGGTGATTGTAAATCGGACGCTCCGCAAGCACCCAGAAGAGCGCGGGCCCTGCCAGACGGCGCTCAGCAGGCACGTCTCATCACGGCAGGCCACTGAAACGATATAAAGAGGCGTGGCCTGCGCTATGGATAAGGATGATTCGGTCTTCATCATGGCGCTGGCAGGGACAAACACTCAGGGGGCGCTGGAATCACAACTGGCACAGCCAGCACTTACCTTGCTTCCACTGCACAAAACGCAGTCTGGTCTTCACCAGTCTTCACCAGTCTTCTGAACATGGCCCTGAACTCGCCTCTTGGTCGTTGCTGGCGAACTTGCTCCGGGGCAATTTCCAAGTGCGCCCGCTGTTGCCCTAGCCCTAAAGGCGAAAACTTGGGTAGCGCTTCCACGCCAGAACCTGAAATATTTTCAAACCCTCTTTTTTCTTCTCCATCACCGGCCTTGCCACTCCCACCAGACCAGACTTTACAGACGCTACACAGGACCACAGACCCCCTTGGTTAGCATCTTTCATACGATCCACCTTTGTATATATTCCGACACACTTTTGAACACCCGTCATGCCTTCCACCTCCGCCATCATCACCAGCGCAGTCGCCGCCAGCGCCATTGGCTACCTGGTCTACTTTGACTACAAGCGCCGCAACGACCCCCAGTTCCGCCGCAACCTCAAGAAGGCCGAGCAAAAGTACAAGAAGGAGAAGGAGCTCCTTGCCAGCGCCGAGAAGGAGCAGCTCAAGACCCAGATCGAGCAGGCCCTGCGTGACTCGCTCGCCAATGACCCTGTGCCCGCGTCGCTCGAGGAGCGCGAAAAGTTCTTTGTCAGCGAGATTGCCCGTGCCGACGAGCTCCTCAACCAGGGCGAGTCCCAGGCCATCCCCGCCGCCCTCGCCTTTTACAGAGCCCTTAGCGTCTACCCCAGCCCGGTCGACCTTTTGGGCATCTACGACAAGTCCGTGAGACAGCCCGTGTTGGACATTCTTAGAACCATGGTCCTCCTCGAGCCCCCTGCCGCCCTCAAGAACGTTTTTGGCGGCTCTGCTGCCGCCAGCGCCGGCGCCGCCGGCCCCGAGTTCTCCGTCGAGTAAAGAATAAAGAACGATTCGGGAAAAAAAAGTTGGATTATCTGTTTTTGCTTGTTATAGTTTTTAGTTGTTTTTTATTTTTTTGTGTCATGACGAGTATTATACCTCTGACATCTATAACTAAAAATGAAAAATGTGTACATAGTGTTGAATCTTTTTCTTCTCTTCATCCAAGGTTTTTTTTTTTTTTTTGTTAACTGTAGATACCCTGGGTCAAGAGTTGGTAGTGGTCGTAAAGGCGGGTCGAGATGGCGCCGAGGCTCTTGCCAATAAGCACGTTTTCGACAAACAAGTCGACTTCCGGTTCGCTCATTTGCAGCTGGAACCGCTGGCGGAGCATGGTGGCCGTGGCAGCGCCCAGGGTGAAGCAGGGCAGCGACGACCCGCGCTGCATCATTTCGACCAAAATGACAATGCTGTCGGCCTCCTTGCGCAGGTCCTTGAACGCGCGCTTGAGCAGGTCCTTGAACAGCTGGTACGGCTTGCTGTCGAGCCCGCCCATGAGGTCAATGTACTCCTGCGTGAGCTTGAACGGCGCCGTTTCAAACTGGAACCCGCCGGGAGCGTTGGACAGCAAGAACCCGAAATCAATGTGGTTGACGTGGCCCTCATTGTCGAGCAAGATGTTGCCGTTGTGGCGGTCCTTGATTTGCAAAATGTAGCAAATGATGGAGTAGGACGCGAGCGAGCGCACAAAGCAGTCGACGGCCTGGTCGTACCGTTTGCTGCCGGCCTTGCCAAAGGTAATTTCAAAGTACTCCTTGAGCGACGCAATGGCGCCCTTGGGGTTCTTGCCCGCATTGACCGACTGCGTCGTGATGGCTTTTTTAATGGAGTGGATGCTTAATGCGTTTGTAATGGTCTCGACGAGCCCCGCCGAGTTGTGTGTAATGAGAATGTTGTACATTTTGACCCACACCCCCGATTGCGCCTTTTCCCAGCACCGCGACATGGCCATGATGAGCTGGCACGCAAACGCTTCTTGCCGCAAGTCGTCGCCCGTCTTGACAATGACTGAAAAAAGGTCCCAGTTGGGCAGGTGGCCAAACGGCGACGCCTTGCGGATGCGCTCCTTGCGCACGAGCCACTCCTCGCCTAGGTTGAGGTTGGCGGTCTTGGAGTCGTCCATACCTGTTGCTTTGAGATCGTTTTCGAGCTTGCGCTCGCCGGCCTCGCCGGCCATGATGTCGGTGCGGTAAATAGTGTGGTCTTCCATTTCCTGCATGCTGGCAATGATGCGCGCCTTGATGCGCGCCACCTCTTCCTTGGGCAGCTTGTGCGCGCCGGCGCCGTCCAGCTGCGTAATCATGACGGCCGCCGTGCGCATGTGGGTCGCAAGGTCGGAAATGTCGTTGGATTCGGGGATGGGGAGCGAGTATGCAGGTGAAAACGAAAGGTCCGAGGACCGCGGCGAGTTGCCCTCGGGCATGAAGAGGTTAGAGTATTTGGAAATGGATGAAATGGATGCTGTAAGGGTTTCTTGCGTCGTGGCGTCGCGTTTGTTGTCGTACAAGTTAACCACGGAGATGTCGCCCATGTCTTTTTCTTCTTGTGGGAACGGCGCATCGTCTGTAATGTCGACTTCTTCATCTTGCTGTTCTTGTTGTTGATGCTCTAGTTCAGATGTATTTTGTACATGTTTTGACGATAGCGTGTCAAAAATGTGCCGTCTGTCGTTATCTTCAGAGAGTAGTGGCTTGTTTGCCGCCGAATGCGGGTCAAAGTCAAACTCGTTGCGCAGGTACTCGACAAGTAACAAGTACGGCACACGCTCTGCCGAATTGAGGAGCACGGCTTCGCCGGGGCAGATTCTTAGCAGCTTGTGCTGTTTTGGTTGCGAGAACTTGAGCGGGTTGCCGGGCACCGGTTGCACGGCGTTCGGGATGAGGAGCGGGATGTCGACTTCTGCCGGCAGGTCCTTGTTGATCATGGCGATTTCAATGCGGAGCGCCGACAAGCGGGCTTGGCGCGGGACTGTGACTAGGCGCGACGAAATGGTTTGCAATGCATTCATGAATTGGGTCTCGCATCGGAAATAGTTGCTCTTGAGGGCATTGACTTTTTTCTTGTCGAGTTCGGAAAACGAGGACGACCGCAGTGATTTTGAGGACGAGACTCGTCTAAACGAGCTCAAAGGCAAGTTTGGTAGCGACCGTGACTCGTCTCCCTGGTAGACCGAGTGCGAGCGGCTATACGACCTTGTTCTTACCGGTGAGTCGAGGGTCACATCTTGCTCTTCTTCGTGACCACCGTTATTAAGCCCCCCAGGAGCAGATCCATTGCCGTTTTTGAGGTTTGAAAAGTTTGACGTGACTCTTGCCGGCAGCACCTTGTTTGCGAGCTGGAAGATGTGGGTCCGTCGTTTGCGCCCTTGTGAGACAACGAGCGGTTTAATGTAGGAGGTCATGCCCGGCATGCCAATTGCACCGAGAACTGATCCAGCCAGGACGACAGACGGCTTGCAGTTTTCACGGATCTTGGGGTCAGGCGGCAGGCCCACGTCAAAGAGGATATGCTGGAGCTTGACAATGAGGCGCTGGCAGACGAGAAAGCCGTAGGACTCTGGCTCTGCGTTGAGCTCGGAGAGGTGGGCCTGGACCTGCCAAAAGATGAGCACGGCGCAGTGCGTAGACCGCGTGCAGAGGTCCAAAATGAGGTCTTCAAGCGCCGCGGACTCTGTCTCGACCGTGACGTGGAGATGGACGAGCTGGGGAATAAAAAACTCGATTTCGTGGTGCGGGTAGGACCTGAGTTTCTGGCAGAGGTGGAAGTGGATGCCGAGCTCGTCGGAGTAGCGCTCGAGGTAGGATATGCAGTGGAAAAGCGAAAAGTGCGACGATTCAATGAATCTCAGGAGAAAGGCGTACCCTCCTTGATCCATTGTTGTTGGTGGGTAGTCGTTGTGAATTGGTGAGCTGGTTTGTTTGTGCCAATGGCCAGGTTTAAAGTCGGGTCTTGCGCATGCGGCAGTCGCGCGGAAAAGAGGATTCAAGCAGCGGCAGAGGAGTTACAAGGCCAGGAACGCGGTCAAGGAAGGACCCGTGGAGGTTGTTGGATCGGGTTTGTTTAGTTTAATTTCATTGTTGGCGCTACGTAGCTGCCCTTGCCCTGTTGGATTTAGTGCCCTAATAATAGAGATCACGTGGGGCTTTTGTAATGTATTAGTCATCACGGCAAGTACCGAGAGCGAGACCTAACTCTGTTCAATTTCACTGCCAAAAAGGTGTATTTAGATTGGAGAAAGTAGTTGTTTGAAGGGCGTGGTCTAGTGAGAAAAGAGGCCAGCGAGTTTGAGTCAAGTGCTTGCGTTGGTTGGTGGTCCGCCTGTTCTCCAGTGAATCTCCACGCAAAGGTCAGCAAGGAGCTGAGACAAGTTCTCCGCGGTCTCTACAAACGGATTTTAGAACCGGCCTCGCCGTCCGTGTCTGCGGCAATTAAACGAGCTGAGCCCTTGTGCTTTAGAGCGAAAGTGGCTGTTTCTGGCCATTTCAGCCCGGGCTGAGTCGCGGTTCTCTACGTCGCTCGCACCACAGCCTGGCTGGAAAAGCGCGCAAGTCAAACTACGCACTTTGCAAGTCTAATTCTGAGTGTTCAAGTCCAGAGTGCTCAGTAATCCCGCCAACCTTGCATGTGTTTGCTCAACTTTTTGTTGGCTCTTTTGGCTGAAAAAGGCCTCGGAGCCTGCCGTGGAACTTTGTCTGGGCTGTGCTGGTGCTGGTGCTGGTGCTGGTGCTGGTGCTGGTGCTGGTGCTGGTGCTGGTGCTGGTGACGGAGCTGAGCATCGCCGTGGGGGCTTGTGCTTGCGCCTGCGCCTGCCCAGTGTCCGACGGCATAAACTGCCGTAGCTGCCGTAGCTGCCGGCTGTCTGCCAACGTCCATCGTCAACTAGTAACCAGTCTGTAGTTTGTAGTTTGTATGTAGTTCTAATTTGAGCTGGTCCCAACTGTCATTGTTCTTAGTTGGCCACTATGACTTTTTATTTTTATTTTATTTCCATCTTGTTTCGCTCTTCTTCTTCTTCTTCTTCTTCTTCTCTTGCTCTTTGTTATAAATCCCTGTTGTCTCTGCCAGCCCGTCTCTAGACATTTACTCCATCATCAGCACATAGTATATTACACACACCATGGTTCTGCCAGGCGCCATTCCGTACCCGCCCGTGCCCGACTCGGGCTACTGGGGCACGCCGACCGCGACCATTGACTGGTGCGAGGAGAACTACGTTGTCAGCCACTACATTGCCGAGATTGTCAACACCTCCACCAACGCTGCGTTTATTGCGCTCGCGGCCTATGCGCTCATCAGCTCCATTGTCAACCAGCACGAGCGCCGGTTCATGCTCGTCTCCATTGGCTTTGTGACCGTGGGGTTCGGGTCCTGGATGTTCCACATGTCGCTGCTCTACGAGTACCAGCTGCTCGACGAGCTGCCCATGATCTACGCCACCTGTGTGCCTTACTGGGTGGTGTCGGCGCACAACAAGTCGCGAGCCGAGTCTGTTAAGAAAGCCATTCAGATTGCAGCCGGTGCGTTTGCGCTCACGGCCATTTACCTGCGGTTCCGCGACCCCACGATCCACCAAGTCGCCTACGGCATCCTCAACGCCATTGTGCTCTACAAGTCCATGCAGCTGAAAAAGAACTACGTACTGACCAGCGAGGCCAACGAGCCGTTCCGCCAGCTGCTCGTGCGCGGGCTGACGTACATTGCGCTGGGCTACCTCTGCTGGAACATTGACATTAACTTTTGCAACGTGTGGCGCGGGCTGCGCCGGGCCATGGGCATGCCCTACGGCTTCGTGCTCGAGGGCCACGGCTGGTGGCACCTGGGCACCGCGCTCGGGGTCTACCACTACATTGTCTACCTCGAGTACCTGCGCGCGTACGTGCTCAAGCGCGAGTCCCGCTACGAGCTCGAGTGGTACCTCGGCACCCTCGTGCCCACGCTCCGCCTCAAGCCCGAGTTCAGAAACAGGCCGGTTGTCGCCACCGCCGCAAAACTAAAATAGCCTCATAGAAACCGCATTTTGTTTATTTAAATCTCAATACACGTCCATGCACACCATCCCATGAACCGGCAGAGTTTGCACCGTCTTGTAAGCCGGGAACGTTCGTTTCACAATATTTCATTGATTTGATCAGAAAGTTTTTTTTTTTTTCTTGGTGGCGTGCGGCTGAGCGCCCAGGGCCCTATCATTTCCGCATGCCTTTTTCGCACTTGCACTGGGTACCAACTTGGGTACGACATTTCCGAGAACGAGTTGAAGATCAAGAATCCATGGATTGCCCGCAAGACAAAGCAAAAAGGACCGGCAGTGACCAACGGACAACGGTGACCAGAAGGACCGATGTGGTCGATGCGGTGTATGGCGCGACAAGGCATGATCGGTGATTTGATCTGATGGTGTAGGTGTCGTCTACCGGCTGCACTGGCCATTTGAAGGGCCAAGCGGGTGGATGACGACGCGTAGGCAGGCAAGTTTGCAGGAAATACGGACAGGGAAACACCTGGGATGATTCTGAGTCATTGGGCTTTGGCTCAAAGCCTGCAGACTTTTTGCAGACAGGGTTAAGAACCCGCGTAGGCCCGGTCAAGCTCGGGGGAAAGGTTCAATCGCCGGGGACGCTGACGCCGCTTGACTTGAGAAATAGGTTGGAATGGGTGAGCTTTCAAAACAAGCTCAATTTGATATAATAACCAAGGTAACGGGGGGTGGGTCGTTTCCATGGGCGGCGATTTGTTCCAAAGTAATTACCTCAGTTCGGCGATTGCAGGGCAATATCTAGGTGATTTGGTTCTGAGCGAGGTTTGAGCTTTGAATGATTGAATGTACGTTATTCAAGTAGAATAATGACTGCACAGCGGCCTTGTTGAAGGATCTCATTTCATAGATGAATGGCCATGAATACTTGTCAAATCTCAAAGCACGTTTACGCCAATGGCTCTTGGTTGATTCGTCGTACGTCCTCAACAATGAAATTGTATTGTAGCCAAATAGTGAGTTTATTCTACTCACCGGCAAAGTGATATCTGATTGTCCCTCGTCTAACTCGTCCGTTCCTGAAACTCTTTTACAACCGACTCACACGAGTACCAAACAGATGGATTGATGTGTGATTTGCAAAAACGATTCACAGGGGCACGCGCCGTTGAACCTCATTAGACTTGCTGGTTTTTTTTTTTTTTTCCTTTTATTAATCATGATTGTGATTAGTCGGTTTTAGGTACAAGATGGATAGTCTGGATTGGCGTTGGCGCCGGAGCAAGACGTCTTGCCCTGTTGAGTTAACGGGAAGCCCAGGGCCACGCGACCTAGCAGAGAGTTGAAAAAGAGAGGATATTGTATGGTCTTTGCAATTGAAAAACAACGTCAATCGGCGTTTTTAGTAAATACAATTACAGTATCCCAGTATACTGGAATTGATTGGACAGCTCTAACGGACAGCGTGAATGGGGTTGTTCAAGATTGATTAACTAACGTGCTACCGTTTGTGTTTGCTAAGGCTCTATTAGTGGCTTGTAAACACTTGATGTTGGCTGACCAGCAAGTTGTTTGTTGATTCTGGATCTGTTCTGAGTACAAACTTGGTCTTTCTGGGCTTGTTCAAGATTCGTAGCTTGGCGACACTGCCCTCAAACCTATCCGCTGTGGAGAGATATCTGACAATTTGCTTAATTACCAATTAGAATCCAAATGACATGCCAGTTTAAAATTCATTGCTCAATTTATTATATTAATATTATACTTTACCTAGGATCTTCTATTTGGAGGCTATTTTGGGTCCATACAAGCGTGTTCAGCCGTACCAACGCATCCTGCCCATGAAAAATAAAAGAAATAAAAGAAACAAGAATAAAAAACGAATAATTATTACAAGCCCGTGCGTTTCTGTTCCCGTTAACTAACCGGAATAATTTGACTTGAACTTGGTTCATCGATGCGATAAGTGTTTGGTTATGGATCCTTGTTTGGACCAGCTGGGGTTTTAAAAAATTCCTCGGTATTTTATTTTCCGACTTGTGCACGTGTCTATGCCCGTTGTCTGTGCTTGCCGACGGCGTATTCTGACTTTGTCAGCTAATGAACTAGTTACTCTAGAGTTCTGAACTGTGATTACGTTCTGAGCAACCGAGTAACAATACATCAGTTCTGGAAAGGTCTCCTGGGCCATGGCTCAATGCGCAGGGGTGCTGGGTTGTGGGCTCCTCCATTCCTGGGCCTGCCAGCAAGCTTTCCGTGCGTCCAAGGGCACATACCCTGTTTGCACTCGGCCGGTAGGCGATTCATGTGAGGTGGTGCTGTCGGATCGTGCCTTTTCCCAAAGCTGCCTAGCGCGCTGGTCAAGTTACTTGAGTAGCAGGCTGTGCGTATCCACCGAGCACGACCAACCCCACGAACGCGCAGATGTGGTTGCGACGCTGGAGACCCAGTGCATACGTCGTTGCAATACCTGGTTACTCTGTGTTCTGTTGTTCTTGTCTGTTTGTGTGTGGACAAGACGAGGCCCTGGAGTTTGTGTTTTGGGTTGCTTCTTGCCGAGACTCGGAGCGAGCACTCGACGAGCTTGCACATGAAATTGTGCGCAGCCCACCAACAGCGCTTTGGCAGGGATTTCCAGCCCTGTCAAGTGGGACGTGTTGATGGCGCTGGTTGATGCGAGTTTGGAAACCAAAATTCTAATCCAAACTCTAGATAGCAGACTTGCTAGACTAGACTGCATCTAGTACTGGAGATGCAGAGATACCGCTCGTCAGGAGAGGAACCCGAACTCAAACACGGCAAAGTCTCGCATCAAAGTCCAAGGCCACAAAAACAGACTTTTCGCAAAATAAAAAATAAAAAAAAAAATATTCAAAATCCAAATAAAGTTTCTCGGTATCTTTTTCGCAAATCAAGGATACCAATAAATCAAACATCAAAAGAGTATATATTCCTCCCCAAGTCCACTTCTTTTCAATCACAAACCAAGTTTAATTCAACCAAATCATAACCTAGTGTCGTTTGTACTCCAGGCATCGGCATGTCGACGCAAACCACCACCGTGCCCGTTGCAGCGGCACCGCCGCCGGCCTCCTCCTCGACCAGGAGCGAGTCGGCCTTTTACCTCCTGCTCGCCGCCACGGCCTACCTCTCGACCATGCTCGTCCTCGTCCCCGTCATCCTCGTCAAGCTGGCGCTGCTGGTCCTCGCCAACCCGAAAGCATACTACGATACTGCACGCAGGGTCTTGCATCGGCCCAGAAAGAGCACCAGCGAGTCACAGCAGCACCAACACCAGCAGCAGCAGCAACAACGGCATGTGGGCTTGCTGACAATGGTCGTGGGCCATCTCATTGACCGCCTCATCTTTGCATACCTCGACAAGACCAGCGGTTCTGCTCTGCCCTTGTCGTCGCCAAAGCTCATGGACGACATGCCCGCATCAGCTAATGAACGTCCCAGCCACAAACCCGAGCCCCACCATACCTGCATCTACGCCAACCACAACTCCAATTACAATTACAACCACCACAACAGTAGTAGCAGCAGTCTGGACAGCCTGGTGCCTGCCCCGCCAAGGCCACTACGGCCGAGCCGGCGACGAAGGCCCAGACAGCGCACCAACGTCTACACTGCCCTACCAACAACAAACGGACAGGAGCAGCAAATGCAGGTGGCGAGCTACCCGCACCACACCCGGCACCCGGCCGCGTCCTGCCTGAAACGACCCGGCAGCAGTGCCAGTGCAAGTAGCAGTGGGAGCGCGTCGCCGGCAAACTCGCGGTCGAGGTCGTCCAGCACGTCACAAAGCAGCCACGGCCACGCACAGGGACACGGATCACCGCGCCATGTGCAGTTCAAGTCGCCCGTGTTCTCGGTCAAGACCTATACTGACGCGGATGCTTATGCGGAGTACGAGTATGAGGGTGGTGAGGTGTACTTTTTGCAGTGAAGAGATAAGCCCTACCAAGGGTTTTTAATGAATGAAATGATCATGTATAGATGGACAGGAGCAAGCATAGTAATGAAGCACGCTTTTACTGATGAAAATACGCAATTCGGTCTGGCATCTCGTGATGCTAGCTCCATAAATATTTTGTATGATGATGGCAAGAGTTTGTGGCAATGAGCAGTCAAGACAAGTAAGTAATGGCTGTAATCACCATTAATTTATTCAGGCACACAAAATAATAAACGGCCAAGTATTGTGAGGTTGCAGCGTTTTGTTGTTGCGTTTGCAGAAAAGGGTATAGTGGGCCTAGAGTGGTTTGGATATTCTTATCATCAGCAAAAACAAATATCACAGATAAACAAGATAAAATGATTATAGCATTGGTGCGCTAAACTCATGGAAAAAGAATGACCTGGTAAGGATTCTGGGGTTGAAGAGCTCAGGGACCCCATCTGGCCCCACGTGCAAAACAATTAGTTTTATCTAGCAAAGCAATGGCCTACGTTACAGTCGGTATTATGAACTGGAGAAAGGAACTGAAGTTTGAAGCAGGTTGCAGCGTTGTACTTGGGGTTATTAAATATAAACAGATGCCAAGAGAAGGCATACTTGCGTGCACTTGCTCGTGATGTAGTCAAGTATGTAGCAGGTAACTACCGACGCATCTGGTGCTGAGGTTGCTTTTGTGCATCATCATGTAGGGCCTAGCCTTGTTTGTTTGTTATGGATTTAATCAGTCGCGATCAAGTTCGGCGATTGCCGCTCATATGCCTTTGACAAAGCAATGAACAACACGCAAAAGCCATTTTCAGGGCGATTTTCTGAATTCCGGCGGCATACTGTATTATTGGCTTTCGATATAAGCAGTAAACGTCTCACAGCTCCCGGTCTGTAGTGTCATTCATCTGGCGACGGCTGTGCACCATCTCGGTCAAAGGTGTTTGAAACGCCTTTTACAGCCCAGTTGCCAATAATTAAACAGGTTTTGCTTGACGGCTTGTTCAATAGCTGGGTTGTTCTACGAAAGCTCTCTCTTTTCTGTAATTCCATTCTTAAACCCGTTTGATTCATGGGGCCTTTAGAAAAAAGGTTTTTTTTGTTTTCTGGTTTATGCTGCGGTTTTGTAGGTTTTGTCGAAGAGCTTCTCTGAGCTAGTCGCGAAGCAAAAA
The DNA here is from genome assembly GCA_030566025.1 of Geotrichum cucujoidarum. Lineage (NCBI taxonomy): Eukaryota > Fungi > Ascomycota > Dipodascomycetes > Dipodascales > Dipodascaceae > Geotrichum > Geotrichum cucujoidarum. The sequence goes on from JAJMHN010000171.1 coordinate 19,922, forward strand.
GCATTTGTTGAGAATTGGAAATTCTTTAATGCGCGTGCTGGCTAGACATTCAAAAAAAAATACGTCAAATCCAAGCCATTTGCACTTCGTGATCTATGACATCTATAACTCGTTTACTCCAACTCACATCAAGCAGAATCCAATTTTAATTCAGTATCTCTATTACCGCTTTCAGTAAACAACAGAAACAACAAAAACCGCTGCGTTTCAAGTGCTCGCCCCTTCTACGCCATTTTAAAATTGCCCATTCATGTTTGGATTCAGTTTTTTTGTAGAGCCCTTCCCAGGTTTGTGCACATTAATCTCGCGATCCAAAGCAATAGTGCTAAGCCACGCCTAGCTTGATGAGATGGCCAACTGGATATAAATACTCTTGAAGGGCCTCATTTGTGGAAAAGGCACTCAGCTTAATTTTATACAGTCTTTACACTATACTCATACCATGGTCCTTGTTGTTTTGAAGAACAAACTCTTTGGCGGAATTGACGACAAGGAAGCGCTGCTGCCTACAATCAGAACCTACGAAACAGTCAGCCTTGAAGACGAGGACGACGAAAAAGATGCAGAACAGCAACGGTCTGTGGTAATCTCATCGCTTGAAGACAGTTCGTCGGGCGGTTTCATCAACCCTAGAGTCATGTCGGACATTATTATCGGTCTCTCTGACGGTCTCACAGTCCCCTTTGCGCTGACAGCCGGTCTCAGTAGTCTCGGCAACTCGCGGCTTGTCATTACCGGTGGCCTTGCTGAGCTCGTTTCCGGCGCCATCTCCATGGGCCTTGGTGGCTTTCTGGCCGCCAAGAGCGAAAGCGAGTACTACGAACACCAAGTCGAAAAGGAAAAAGTGCTGCTGGCCAATTCTCCCCGATCGAGTTCCCTCGAGGTGCAAGAGTTTTTAAAAGAGTATAATATTTCACCAGAAACGACTGAAATGTTTATAAGAGACATGGAAAAGGTGCCCACAGCCATGGTTGATTTTATAATCACCGTTGGCAAGGGCCTCGAAAAGCCCGCTGATGGCCGCGAGCTGACCTCGGCCGCCACTATTGGTCTCTCGTACTTTTTCGGCGGCTTTGTGCCCCTTGTGCCCTACTTTTTCACCAACTCTGTCGAGACTGGGCTCATCATTTCTGTGGCCGTCATGGCCATGACGCTGTTTTCCTTTGGCGTGGGCAAGACGCTGCTGTCGCTGGGCAGCGACTGCCCGCCGGGCAAGGTGATCATTAACGGCCTCCAAATGCTGCTGACTGGCAGTGTGGCAGCTGGGGCGGCGTGGGCGTTGGTGAGGGCTATTGAAGAGTAAAACATTAGTTGCATGTGACATACAAACCAGTCGACCTTTACTTATTTTTCTTAGTTATTTACTTATGAGATGTTTCTTCTTTTTTTTTCTAATACATTATTACTTTAACATACTAGATGGCTTCTTTTTTTTTTTAAAGTCTGCAGAACAAGAAGGGTTGAAAAAACTTGGCTTTTTTTTTGTAGATCTTAGACCCTTAATTCTCCTGAAACCACCACCCAGGTCCGGTGCATGAAACAAAAAAACCATCCAGCTATGTGCTTGATTTTGGCAGCTCTTTGTTGTTGTATTATAGGCCATGCCGTTCATGCTGTGCAGCGTGCACAGAAATATCTTGGGTCACCCGACCGACATGTTTTTCCCTGGCTAGAAAGGCAGTCAATATTATATTGTATCCTAGATGTTGTTTGAAACCCAAGCATCAAGTTGATTTTTGGCGGCTTGCTGGCTGCCCCCAGGTGTTGTTGACGTGAAGCATGGCTGTCTGTATTGTCTGTATGTAGAGTTGAAGCCAAAAGCAACCCTAAAGTTTGACCCCAGATACATACATGGCTGCCAAAAGATGTTGAACAAACTTTCCTAAATGTAACCAAATCATGGGCATAGTTTGAAAGGCTGCTTGTTGGAGCTGCTCTTTGGAGAAAAAAAACATGGGCGTGTTGCTTGGATGTTCTGTGCTGCAATTGCCCGTTTGGGCCACACAACTCTAGTTGTTTTCATGACCAACACCTTGAATCCACACGCACTTCCAACAACATCCCCACCCTACATCCCCCATCTTTTTGTCATCTTTGCAACTCAAACTTTGTTCAAGCTTTTTGGAAAACCTGGGGTTGGCTTGCCGGTTGCCTCTTTATGGAAACTTAAAACGCTGCTTCCCCAGAAAAAGAGGACGTTTGACTTTTGCCAAACTCTGTACAAGCATCCTTCAAGAACAGCTTTTTTGACTATATAAAGAGCTCAAGTCTTGCAAATCCTTTTCTTCAACAAGTTTTATTCGCATTCGCTTTTATCAACAAATCAACTACGCTAAAAACAACTACTCATTCACGATGGATACTATTGAGACCAAGAACGAGATTCAAACCAAGATCCTCGAGGCCAGGACTGGCCGTGAAGACTCAAACATTACTGAGCCTTTGACTCTTGACGAGAGTCCAAACCCATTTTGCGGCTTTTGCTTGGCCGTGCTGCTGGCCTGTGGTGGCTTTATCTTTGGTTACGATACAGGTACCATTTCTGGTTTCCTGTGCATGGAGAGCTACATTAAAAGCTTTGGTATTGATGACGGGTCAGGAAACTTTACAATGCCAGTCATTCGCTCCGGTTTGTTGGTTTCCATGTTTTCGATTGGTGCTATGGTTGGTGCTCTTAGCTCTTCCAAGGCGGTTGACACCTACGGCCGTCTCAAGACTATCAGCTTTTACAATCTTCTTTACTGCATTGCTGTCATTGTACAGTTGACTTCTTTTACCTCTTGGGTTCAGGTCATGCTTGGACGTCTTATTGCTGGAATCTCTGTCGGCGCTTTCTGTGTCACCATTCCCATGCTCATTTCCGAGTCTGTCCCCACTGATTTAAGAGGTTCTGCAGTCTCATCTTTCCAGCTTATGATTACCTTTGGTATTCTTGTTGGAAACGTCTTTTGCTATGTCTTTAGAAATGTCACTGACACTACATCGTTTAAGATTCCTTTGGGTCTTTCCCTTTCCTTTTCAGTGGTTCTTTTTGGTGTTTTGATTTTCATGCCCGAGTCTCCCAGATACTTGCTTTGTCAGGGCAACGTTGAGGGAGCCCGCAACTCTCTCAGTAAGACGTGTCGCATGCCTGCCGACTCGGAATACATTCACAAGGAAGTTGAACTCATGGACAAGTCTGTCCAGGCCGACAAGCAAGCAGGTGAGGCCACTTGGTCTGACTTGATTGTGGGCAAGCCAAGAATTTTCTACCGTCTGTGCATTGGTCTCACTCTGCTGGCTACCCAACAGCTGTGTGGTGCCAACTACTTCTTTTACTACGGTACTGCTTTGTTCAACTCTATTGGATCTGGAAACTCTTACGCCAATGCCATGATTCTGTCTGGTGTCAACCTTGCTTGCACCATTTTTGGCATGTTCCTTGTTTCCAAGTTTAGCCGTCGCTTTGTACTCATGTTGGGATCCTTCACCATGTTTCTTGCGTTCATCATTTTTGGCTCGCTTGGATCATTTGCCTTGGTTGACGCCAACGGCACCACCAACACTGCCGTTGGCAAGTGCATGATTTTCTTTGCCTGTGTGTTCATTCTTGGATTTGCTGCCACCTGGGCTCCCCTCGCATTTGTGGTGATTTCGGAGATTTTCCCCCAGCGCATTCGGTCTAAGGGTATGTCGCTTGCCACTTGTGCCCTCTGGTTGTGGAACTTCCTTATTGGATTTTTCACTCCCATGATTACCTCTGTCATTGGATACAAGTACGGCTATGTCTTTTCAGGATGCATTTTGTTTTCCTTATTTTTCATTTACTTTGGTCTTCACGAGACCAAGGGTATGACTCTGGAAGAGATCGACCAAATGTACGCAAAGGGGATCTCTGCTGTTCAGTCGCCCGAATATGTCAGAGCCCTTCTTGAAGAGAAGCAGAAGAACGCTCCTGCCACTGAGATCTACTGCGAGTCGGCTTAAAAACCACACGAATTCTTTACAACCAATTAGATTTTTTTTCACCAAAAGCAATATTTTTTCTATGCAACCATGTTTGCATCAAAAGTACTAGGCTTTTCATAGATTCAATATAATATTATAACAAATAAAAATACTCTAAAAAATACCTTGAAGCAGCGCTTGAGATAGCAAAAACATTGATTCAGCCGAGGATCGAACTCGGGACCTCTTCGGATTTGAAGCTCACAAATGTGAACGAAGTGTGATAAACCGCTACACCACTGAACCAATTTCCGATTTTTCACTTTTTTCACTGATATATAATATAGTGGTGCAAAGTTTATAATCAACCAAATAATTGTTTTTTGATGCCATCATTTGCTAAACACATACAATTCATACCAAACAACTCAATAATTACTTATCATGCAGGTAAATATTAAAGCTGCCATGGCTGTCTTCACAGTAACAAGAGGTAGAATGTATGATTCAACTATATTGAAAGAGACAAGAAATTCTATGTTTATTACAGCCATGCAGTATAGCCTGTTTTCATTTTCACAAATTTTAATCGACCCTTTGAAAATCTTCGTGTTGTGCACTAGATGAATAAATATTTCTCTTTGCCATGAAATTGCAAAGGCGCTCAACCCACTGAACAAAGGTCAGTAACAAAAGCTGTCTTTTGTAAAGGTACACGTCACATCAACAGAAAGAAGTACCGACCAAGGGGCTAAAACACCTGAGCATGCGCTTGTTTTGATGTGTCAAGCACTGCTTTTTAGCCTTTCAGCTCTATAGTAGCTACCTGTATGGTTTCATTTAGAGTTCATTAGCTTGTTCTGATGCTTGCAAGTAGCACCTGTTGTCACAAAGACGTCAAGTAGACTGTTCCGTCTTTCAGCGCCTTGACGGAGCTTTAATGATTTTCCTTGGTGTAAACTTATACGGTTGATTGTTCCCTTATGTTCTTGAGGTCCATAACTTGAGGACTTGCAAGTTGCAATATGGCTTTGAGTCCCACCACTTGAATTCCGATTACAGAAGAAAGCAGCCTCCATGACTTGCACGCTGGAAGATAGTTACAGCATGCCACAGCCAAGTCTGATATACCGGTAAGAATATAGAAAGCCACCATCACTTTTTGTTTAAAAAAACAAATCACGAGCATGCCAGGACTTGTATCCACTACGAATGAAAGAAATTAAGATCAAATCATAGATTCATTACAAAAGCAAAATAAATAATAAAGAACCAAAAGAATTTAACTAGAACTGTTTGAAATCTAAGAATGTTAGTCAAGAGATTCCTCAAGAGTCTGAAAACATCACAAGGCACGACAACAATATGCATTCTTGGTTTCTATCGACTGCACTGTTCAACAGCTTGTAAAAAGCTTGTCCAACAAAATGCTAGTCATTATAGAAATAAGGATCAGAAATTTGGGTATATAATTTGGCCACACGGTTGGAGAGAGAACATTTTCCCCTTCGGACTGGTGCACAGCAATCTTTATCGTCATGCTAAATACCAAGAACCACATATTGTCGCTGTGCAAATGATGTTGAAAATCGAAAGAATAAAACATACCCATTATTATTTATTTCGCTGGTTGGACAGCCTGTAAATGGCTCGGTTGAGGAAAAGAGAAGAAAACAGAAGCGAGTGAAAAATTTATATTTGAGTGGGGGAGGGTTGGGTTTTCATAGGGTAACCTGCAAAACCCTAATCTCAGGGTTTTACTAGGGCTGGGCTTGCTCAAAATAAAAAAACAATATGACGCAGCACAAGAAATCTGACTGGCCAAAAAATAAGCCCTACGGGGGGCTCGAACCCCCAACCTTGAGATAACTAGTTATCTAAGAGTCTCACGCTCTACCGATTGAGCTAGCAAGGCAATTTCTGAGGTCAGAACTTTTGGTGTTTTACAGAGAGTATGTTGACACAAAAGCTTGCTTTATCAAGTTTTACACTCTCTTTGCTTAAAATCCCAAAAATAAACCAGTTATTTATTTAATAAATATTTTTAATTTTCAAAATTTAAATATTTAGCAACTGTTGCTTTAATACAAGCTACTTTCCTATTTTTTTTTTCTGCGAGTACCAGGTACAATTATTTTAAAGGGCTTCGCATGCAGTATCCTTCATGCCAAAAGCTATGATTTTCTTGTTACGGTACTTATGGCGTACATTACTGGCGTTTATTAAATAAATCCCAAGTGAGATATTTATGGGTGGCTAGTTGCCAGTCACTAGCTCATGGTAGCTCTTTGCGGCATGCCCGACAACATTGCGCTTTTCTGGGTAACTACATGAGTAATGAATATCCGTATTGTGTGTAGACATTCTGGATTCCGTAAGGCGACAAGAAAAACATTGCAATGATTTTTATTTCGGGATTTTATCCCTGTCCTTGCCAAAAATGAAAACATTCAATCAAGTTTTGCAGGACTAAAAAGCATTTTCAGGTTGTTCAATACAAAAGCAAATAAGGCAAAGTACGCGCAATCCAAATTTTGGATTAACAATGGAGCTGGCTGGCAGGCTCCAGCTACTTTATTTATTAGTCTGTCCTCGTATACTACTTAGGGCATGCTTTGTAAAACCTGGAGTGTATACAATTTAGAGAAACCACACAGAAAGCCCGACAAGCTTGCTTTTGTTTTGTGAAGATGCCAGTCAAGTCCAGTCAGTGACCACCTTTTATCTGATTGGTATAAAGATTCAATTACCTCCTGTTGTTGTGGGTGGAAGGTCCATTCGTTGCATTGGCACCTCAAACAAGCGGATTACTCTGCTATTTTTCCAAAGCAATTAGTATTTTTTATTCATTCAAGCTACCAATCTCTATGAATGGGCTAGGCAAAATATAAACTAGGCAGGAGCCCTGCAAGCCTATATATCGAGTACAAGAGGGAAAGACAATATGAAAGTCCTGGAGTATAAACAAATGAATGGTCATTTTGACTGTTTCTTTTTTTTTTGTCATTTTTAGTTGGCAAGTTGCTACGAATATCATTCACAAATCAAGGTATAGATTTTATTTTGTACTAGTTTTCAAGTCTGGTGGTTAGCTATTCTAGTAATGCTGGCAGTCCAATACTGAAGCTGGTCTATCGTCTGTCTTGAAAGTTATGCTGCTTGGTTTTGACTCCTGCTTTCCGTTCTGGTGTAACTCAACGACTGATAATATTATTATTGCCAATTCCAACCGATATCAGAATTTTATTTGGCTTCAAAAATCACTTTTTTTGTTGTCTACTTTCTATTTTGCTTACAGCGCTATTCCATCTCTGACTAATTTTTTTTTTCTAACTAGATGTCAAGTTTTGCAAGCCTTGTCAATCAGTTTTCCTGCAAGGCATATTTAGCCCGACGAGTTGCCAGGTACAAATTTTTAAACCTGGAGAGAATGCGGATCGATGAAATGAATTGGATTGCAAATGGAAACAGTTGACTATCATGAACCAGCGATCCCTGGTCCCCACGTGCTCCCCAGGTCTCAACTGCAAGTCCAACAACGCAGTGTACTAAACCCAGCCAAAGTCTACTAGGGCAGAGGCCGTTCCGGCCCGAGAAAATCCTGCAGTGCACCTGAAATAAATCATGGTGTTTTGTGCTTCATAGTAGGCTTGTATTTTTTCCAAATGGCCGCCGTTTCCCGGCTGTGTTTTCTGCATGGCCATGTCATGTCGCAATCATTTACTCAATTCATTCTCAGTTTATTCAAATATTTTGTCTTTAGTAACTAGTTTGATTTTTAATGTGGAGTCGATGGTTTTGTGTTCCATTGCCATTTGCTTTTGGGAACCCGGATTCAAGCCACAGCCACACATTGCCGTTCCCGGGCTTCTGCCTTGGCCCTGGCCCAGCACGGAAGAAGAAAAAAGGCTTCCATTGGATTGATCAATGATGGTGTTGGTTATAGATGGGATTATTGCCAGTGTAGAAGAATGTCTCAGTGCTGCGACAAGGCCAGGACTGGGTCAGAAACAGCCACAAAGTACAAAAGACCCGGATCAATGAGCCAAACTGATGCCATTCATTTCTTCTAGACTAAATACAAATTTATTCAAGTTGCTGCTCTAAGTTTGTTGCTCGAATCATGAGCCGATGTGCTCCAAGCACGCTTTTAATGTTGTACAGAGCGTTTTTCTTGCAGCAAAGCCACAATAATTACTGCAAGCTTATTGCAAGCTTATTGCAAGCTTATTGCAAGCTTATTGCAAGCTTATTGCACATTAATTATACCGCAGACGCTATCAGACGCACCCCCACTCAAATACAATTTTTTGTGGTGGTTGGTGGTGGTGGTTACTTCTATGCGTCAGTTCTACAGCTAGCTCTACATCTGTGCTTGCGGCTGTGGCCAAATATGTGTGGTCTATACGGGCCATAGACTATGTATATACAATTTTAGTTTTTTTTCTAATTTTTCTGTAATTTTTACTGCTTTAATCTGGACAGTTACTGGTCCAAACAGTGAAATCGATACTAATCAAGTATATCTGTCTACTGGCAGTCTGTAAACCAACATTTTTTTCAGACAAAAAAATTGGCCTTGCTAGCTCAATCGGTAGAGCGTGAGACTCTTATGATACCTAGTTATCTCAAGGTTGGGGGTTCGAGCCCCCCGTAGGGCTATTTTTTGCACGTCCACGCTAGTAAACGTGCGATTGTAATCTTTTTTTTTTTTCCTCTCAAGTCCCGGTCGGCCCGATGTGCGTTTCTGGAGCAGCAGTTATGTACGTACCCAAGTTCTGTGGTTCCCTCAATAACTAGCGAATTTTTTTGTGCGCGCAAAAATAAAGTTGCATCATCATTTCCCGATAAGCCACAAAGCGGTCACCTACCAATGGAAACACAAAAACACAAAAACACAAAAAAAACAAAAAAAAACAAAAAAAACACAAAAAACACAAAAAACACAAAAATAGAAGAAATTTTCTTTTTAGTTTTTGGCGCGCACGCGATAAGAAAAGAAGGGAACAAAAAAGCTAAGCCGGCCAGGGACGCAGGCAAGGGCTTTCGAGGCAGGGACCAGGCAGGCTAAGACGAGCCAAGCAGGCAGGCTAAGACAAGCGCTGGGCAGGGACAGCACGGCTGGACAGAGAACACCACCGAAGAGAGCAGAGAACTGAAGAGAGCAGAGGACTAAAAAGCCAGGGACTTAGGCGAGCGTGATTGAGAGCAGCGCAGGGTCGTAGATGGCTCATTTACAAGTAGACAAGTAGACCAAGAGCCCTAAATAATCATTGACGAGAGGTCGTGGCCCTGGTTCGAAGCCACGTTCGCCGTGCCCGTGACTCAGGACTTGCTCAGGACTGCTCCGTAATGGAGCCCTCGATCACGTCATGGGCCGTGGGGATTTCAGCACTGAATTCAGCAGCCACGCCGACCCAGGCCGCCCTCCGAGTTGGCGCAAACTCAGGGTTTCACTGAACTAAACCATCGCAGCACCCGGATATATATAAGACAAAGGGCGCCCTCCCCTCTGGCCCTTCTCTTTTTCTACAAACCTATATACTTGCCTATTTTTGCATTCTCGTCTGTAGCATCGCCCAGCATGTCTGAAGTGCAGTACTTGCGCAACCGCGACTCGAGCAGCGACGCCGACTCGGCCGGAGTCGAGCCCAAGAAGGACTTTGCGGACCCCGTCGTCGAGGTCGCCAGCTCCACCTTCACCGACGACATTGACGACTACGCCATTGACATTAACGGCGAGCGCATTGAAAACTCCAAATACCCAGAGGTCCGCACCGCCGTCTCGGTCAAGGACGACCACACCATCCAGGTCAACCACTGGCGCACATGGCTGCTCACCACCGTCTTTGTCCTCGTCTTTGCCGGCGTCAACCAGTTCTTTTCCCTGCGCTACCCGTCCCTCACTATCGGCTTTGTCGTGGCCCAGCTCGTGTCCTACCCTGTGGGCTCGGCCCTTGCAAAACTCCCCAACTACCAGCCCTTTCGCCGCCCGCTCGACGACCTCGCCAAACACGAGGCCTCCTGGCGTGCGTGGTTTGACCTCAACCCGGGTCCCTATTCCCTCAAGGAGCACGCCATCCTTACCATTTGCGTCTCGCTCACATCCTCTTCTGCCTACGCCATGAACATTCTCATTGCCCAGACAAACTTTTACTTTCAAGAGTACTCGGTCGGCTACGAGCTGCTGCTCGTCATCACCTCCCAAATGCTGGGCTACGGTGCTGCCGGCTTGACTCGCCGCTGGGTCGTGTACCCCGGCGCCATGATTTGGCCAGAGACACTCGTGTCCACCACGCTCTTCAACACCATCCACGGCGACCACAGACACGCCCCCGCCAACGGCTGGCGCATCTCGCGCTACCGCTTCTTTATGTACGTCCTCGTCGGCGCCTTTGTCTGGTTTTGGTTCCCCGGTTTCATCTTCACCGGCCTCTCGTACTTTACGTTCCTCTGCTGGATCAAGCCCCACAACCGCGTCGTCAACCAAATCTTTGGCTACTCGTCCGGGCTTGGTGTCATCCCCATTACCTTTGACTGGACCCAGGTCACACAACTGGGCACTTCGCCGCTCGCCACCCCCTGGTGGGTCACGGCCAACATGTTTGGTGCTGTGGTTGTGTTCTTTTGGATTATCGTGCCCATTCTCTACTACTCCAACGTCTGGTACAGCAAGTACCTGCCCATGCTGTCGTCCACGACTTTTGACAACCTCGGCAAGTCGTACAATGTCAGCCGCGTGCTCACGCGTCCGGAGCTCGTCCTCGACGAGGCTGCTTACCAGGAGTACTCGCCCTTGCTTGTGCCCTTTTCTTACATCATGTCCTACGCGCTCAACTTTGCTGCGGTTGTTGCGGTGTTTATTCACTGCTTCCTGTACCACGGCAAGGACATTGTCGCCAAGCTGCGCGACTCGAAGCATGGTGGTGAGGACGTCCACAAGAAGCTCATGGCGCGGTACAAGGAGGTCCCCGACTGGTGGTACGGCATTCTCTTTCTCATTGTCTTTGCCCTGTCCATTGTCGTTGTTGCAGTCTACGACACGCAGCTGCCCGTGTGGGGCTTGATTGTATCGCTGCTCATCTCCATGGTCAACTTTTTGCCCCAGGGTCTTCTTGAAGCCATTACCAACCAGCACGTTGGTCTCAACATCATCACTGAGCTTATCGGCGGCTACCTCTTCCCCGGCAAGCCCATTGCCAACCTCATGGTCAAGCTGTACGGGTTCATCCCCATGCGCCAGGGCCTCGACTTTTCGCGAGACCTCAAGCTCGCGCAGTACATGAAGGTGCCGCCGCGCCTGCTGTTTTGGATGCAGGTCTATTCCACCATCATGGCTGCCCTGACCAACGTTGGCGTGCAGCGGTGGATGCGGTTCAACGTGGCCGACATTTGCACCACGTCCCAAAGCGACGGCTTCACCTGTGCCAACGGCCGCACCATTTTCAACGCGTCCATTATCTGGGGTGCCGTGGGGCCCGGCAAGATGTTTAGCGCCGGCCGCATGTACAACCCCATCATGTGGTTCTTCTTGATTGGTGCCGTCACGCCGTTCATTACCTATGTTTTGCACCGCCGTTGGCCCAACCGCTGGTTTGGCAAGATCTCGGCCCCCGTCTTCTTTACCGGTCCCGGCAACATTCCACCTTCCACCGGTGTCAACTACGCCTCGTACGCCGTTGTTGGCTTTGTCTTCAACTACCTCATCAAGAAGAAGTTCCGCCCCTGGTGGACCAAGTACAACTACGTGCTCTCCGCCGGCCTCGACTCGGGCGTGGCCATTGCCACAGTCATTATCTTCCTCTGCGTCACTTACCCCGGCGGCAGCTTGTCCTGGTGGGGCAACAATGTGCGCAAGAACACGCTCGACTACAACTCGACGCGCTACTACACCCTCGCCCCCGGCGAAAAGTTTGGCCCGTCCACTTGGTAACAAACAATAATATTACCTTTCTTTTCTTACTTCTTTTCTATTAGTTTTGCCGTGTATTTAAAAGCATTTGTCTGTAATATAATCCACCATTGCAAGTTTCTTTTTTTTTTTTTTTTTTTTTTTCATTAAAAGTGTACCAATTACTTTGTCTTGGCCGTCTCGTTGACAAGCTTGCCGACCTTCGCATACTTGTTTTCAAACATTGTAAACCACCCCTGCAGGGCCTCCTCCTCCTCCTTGGTCAAATCCTTGAGCTCGTCAATCGGTTCATCCAGCGGCGTGAGCACCTCCGCGTCAAAACTGTTTTTGGCGAGCCCGCGCGAGGCGTCCCTCCCCGCAAAGTTCTCGTACGACGACCCTGGCCCGTAGAACTGGCGCGACGAGGACACGTCAAAGACGGTGCCCTTGACGGCGAGCAGGACCGGGTGGGTGGGGCCCTCGGCGCCGGTGAAGGGGGCCAGGGACCGCGGGGTGTAGGTCTTGAAGGCAATGGCGGAGTGGCCGGCGGTCCCTGGGGTGGAGAGGATGGGGGGACGCGCGGGTTTGGTGAAGAAAAGGCGGCGGCCGAGCGAGAGGAAGATGAGGCCGATGAGGAGGTAGTTGATGTAGGGCAGCCACGCTTCGTCCATGGTTTAATCGGTCTGTGCGTGTGTATGGGTTTGTGGGGGTGAATGAAGAAATTGGCTGAGGAATACCACGCAATGACTTTGGTTTTGACTTGTCAAGAAGTAAGTTAGGTCGTGAAGAGTATGGAATACGTAGAGAAAAGGAGATCGAATGAGACAGGGTCCAAATGTCAGCCAGAAAGGCAAGCTCATTTGCTTTTGGCCCTGGGATCAAGGTTCGATGGTGCAGATACCCGTACCCTGGTGGGATCACCTCATAAGCAGGCAGAATGAGAACAGGAAAATCCCCATTCAATGAATGGATTGGAAAAAGAAGGTGAAGCACCAGCAAACGCAGCTCCGGGTCGCGGCTCAAATGGAGCCATGGCGAGGAAATGTTGGTTAGTAGCTCGTTTGTGTCGGTTGTGAAAAATTGTGGTGGCTTGGAAATAGGCAGCAAACTCGGGGCTCAACCAGGCAAGTAGGGAAACTTTACGCCGGAGCGAGGCCGATATTTGGCGAAAAGAAAAAAAAAAAAAAAAAAAAAAGGTTCAAGTTTTGGCTTTAGCTTTGATATTCAGGACCGTTTGCTTTTGTTGGTTTTGGGTTTGGTCGGGGGATTGGCGGTGGACTGGACTTTTGCCTGGGTTCAAAAGGAAGGGACGCAAGTGTGGCTTGCCGTCATTGCCAACGACTTGCAGACATGAGGATTGTTTTTTGGAAATGACCGCTGTTGTAATTAACTTGTTCGTAGTTCAAATGGATCACAAAGGTAGAAAAGCACAAACGCAGCGGCAAGATGAACATCAAGTAGGAGATTTACTAACTACAAACACAGAAACGACTTCTTAAAAGTGGTTGTTGACACAATAAATTGGCTTTGGGCAGAGAAGGAAACTGTATAAATGGCTTTGAAGCCTCGGGTTTAGTTATAAATTCTGCGGTAATAGCTGTACATACTTAGATACTTAGCCAATTACATTTATTAAATTTTAAAATATTGTTTTATATATATTGAAATTTTTATAGCCTTTTAATTTGACATTTAACATGTTGATTATAAAATCTACTTCAATATTTACTCTTAACGCCGCTTCTACTAACATACATTAACTAAAACAGCAAAATTTCTGACTTCAGAAATAGCCTTGCTAGCTCAATCGGTAGAGCGTGAGACTCTTAGATAACTAGTTATCTCAAGGTTGGGGGTTCGAGCCCCCCGTAGGGCTCTCTTTTTTGCTGAACTTGTTGATCCAGGTGTTTTGATATTGGGAAACAAACGCTAGAATTAATTATATCATTTTTAATACTCTGATTTTTTATTTTGAGAATGCGTGTCAGTGTACACAGATAGGTATGTACCGATGAATGGAATTACTTTGAGTGAGATCATGACAAGAATCTTCTTGACATCCAAAAAACGTGGCGTAACTACCGTTTTGCATCAGGATCCCCGGTTATTACAGATGGTCACGGCAAGTCAACTGAAAAGGGTGGCTCAAGTTTTTTACAAGGTGCTGTATAAATAGAGACAATAAATTTAAATATCAGTCGACGGTATTGTTGAAATTCGACAAATGCTGTCAAACCTCTTAGCTAGAAAAAAAAAGTAGATTAGTATAAAGTGTAATTATTTGAAATTTTTAAAATCCACAAAATATACACAAGGGTTATAAACAGAGATTAAACAAAGACTATACAGGCTGTACAAGAATAGGCCGGGTATGAACAGGAAATAAAGGCATCAACATGGTATAACCAAGGATGTCAAAACAGGTATAAACAAGATGTGACCTGGTATAAACAGGATGTAAACAGGATGACCTAAAGTGGAGAGTGGGAACAGGGTATAAACAGGCCCAGAGGGTATGCACAGGAAATGAGAAGGGTATAAACAAAGTATGCCCAGAAAATGAACAGGGAATGAACAGAGAATGAGAAGGGTATGCACAGGGAGTTGACAGTATGTACAGGGCTGCACACAAATACACACAAAACACAAAAGCAGGTATGTACAAAAACCAAGCGGGGTTTTAATCTTTGGATTTCCAGAAAGTAAACGCACGCTTGACTCCATTTGCAACCATTCCGCGTTTTGACACGGGCGGCTTGCCCTCCATGATTCTGCGCAAGCGCTCCTTTTCGCTCGCCGCCTGTTTTGCTTTCTTGCGTTCCACGGCCGCCAGCTTGCGCTCGTAGCGGGCGCGGAACTTGCTTGCGGCGGCAGCGTTGGGGCGGTTTAGCGCAAACTCGGACTGGATTTCAAGGGCCCTTTTGCGGAGAAAGGCTGCGCGCTTGGCGGTAGGGCCGCCATCACCACCATTGTCGCTGAGGCTGCCGCTGCCGGTTGACTCCCGCTTGGCGGAGCGGTATACAACGAAGGAGTCGTGCCAGTTATTGTTGTTAGAGGACAAGAGCGTGGTGCCCTCATACTCCTCAACGGGGTCCTGGAATGGGTCAATGATTCTGACCGAAGGACGCCTGGTGGCACATTCATTACCGGCAGCGGCAGCCTGGGTGGCTGCAGCCTTGGACCCGAGATTTAGCATGGTTGAAGTGCTGCTGAACGACAGGCTTCGGGTAGGTGAGAGATAAAGAGACTTTTGGTACTTTTCTGGGTTTTCGAGTACCTTGGATAGGCCAGTGCTGTAAATGGTACCGTAGCGGATCATTATCAAGCACGAACTAGACAGAGAGTTGAAAGTGGTAAAACAAATAGATAGCTGGGGTTTTTTTTGTAGCTCGAGATAAGTGTAGCTGAAAAAAGCTCTGAAAATTGCAGGTATTGAAATGAAAATGTGAAGAGGGTGAAGAATAAAAAAAATGAAATCTAGGGGAGTTGGACCCTGTTTATATAACTTTTGGCATCTGCCCAAAGTTCATGAATCTTGTCTGTATTGCATTTGAGTTCCCGCTTGAAAGACGCCATGTGCAGTCAAGCAGGTATATTTTTGGCTGCATCGATGGCTGTTGGTAGTGCAAATAGGCAAGTATTAGGAAAGTGCGTTACAAGTTCTGGTTCCTGGAATGGACGCTCTAAAAACGCTATTTAAGCTTTAGCAGAAAAGCATGCGAAACGCGGACATTTTTGCCAAAGTCAAATAACTGTTCTTTACTGTTGTAATTGGCGTCAAAAATTTTGGATTTTTAGGTAAATTTGTCTGGGGTATTGTGGTCGACATTATTGTTTTTGAATTGCACGGAGCCCTTCGCAAGTTGTATTGTTGCAAGTGCAGCATCTTAGCAGCAGCAGCAGCAGCATTGCCAGGAGCATATTTTCATATATCATCAAAAGCCCTTGATACAACACTAGTGACCAGTCTTAATATTTTGTGGAATAAGGTGGCATACTTTTTTACAGAGTTGTGTAACTTTTAAATATTTTAACAATATATTGCTACTTTTTCAATAATTCATTGACTCATTTTGCAATTGTTGAAAGGTACAGTTCGCTCAGATAACGCTTTCTATATCCACTCACTCTATGAATACCGACACTGACAGGTAATATGGGACCACATCTACGAAATCATACTTGACGCTACTAAAGCTCTGACAATAGCATACCCAAGTTTTGTTACTGTGCCAACAAGCTTAGACAAACTTGTCCAGGGTTCCTTTGAAAAAAAAAACCTAGTCAAGTATCAAAAAAAAAAAGTACATGAGAGCGGTGGGGTTCGAACCCACGCCTCTTTCGAGACTAGCACCTGAAGCTAGCGCCTTAGACCGCTCGGCCACACTCCCAAATTACACAAATGTAAGAGTTTGACCCGGAGTCGGTCCCGTAGGGAACCGACGAGGGCCGAGCTCGAAGACGGGGGCGAAGTAGACGAGTGAGCGAGTAGACGAGGCGAGGAGACAAGTAAAGTAATTCAATAAAATAATATATTCAAGACAAACGAAGGTGCTAGTCGAGTCTCAGGAAAGTAACTGGTAAAGAAAAGAAAACTAAAACTAAAAAAGAAA
>JAJMHN010000172.1:0-10677 GCA_030566025.1 Geotrichum cucujoidarum
GGAGCACCAGCACCAGCGGCGGCACCAGCAGGAGCAGGAGCACCAGCAGCAGGGGCAGCACCAGCACCAGCGGCGGGAGCAGCGGGAGCACCAGCACCAGCGGGAGCACCAGCACCAGCGGCGGCACCAGCAGGAGCAGGAGCACCAGCAGCAGGGGCAGCCTCTGCACCAGCGGCAGGCTTGGGGTTTGCCTGCTGCTGTTGTTGCTGCTGGCTACCGCCCGTGAACGGCGAAATCTCCTTCATGCACGAAAACGTCGACGACACCTCACAGTTCTGCACCACGACCACAAAGTCGCCCTCATTGTACTTGACGTCTTCCTTGGCGAGCGGCTTGAGGTTCAGGGGCAGGAACGAGCCGAGGTATTTGGGTTTCACGACGGCGGCGTGCGAGAGGAACGCCGGGTGCCATTCCATGATATGGTTGAGGGCAGAGGTATCTGCGTTGGCGTAGCTCTGGTATGCGCGGGACAAGGGGTTGTTCCAGTAGTCAATGAGGGCCTTGGCGTACTGGGCCTTGTCGAGGTCGAGGTTGGCGAGAATGAAGGAGGCCGGGGAGAGACCCTGGTCGTCTTGGATGCCAATGAACTTGACGTTGGCGGCGGTGGTGCGCTTGTAGGTGTTGATTTGGCTTTGGCCGTCGCGGATGACGGGCACGCCGCGGAGCATGATGGGGTCGAGGTTTTTCGGGTTGATGACGTCTTGGACAAGGTCAAAGTCCATGTTGGCGATGAAAGCGCGGCTGTCGAGGTACCAAAAGTGCTTGGCCTTGGGGAAGGCGTGCAAGGCGGCACGCATTGTGGACAGCTTGGCCCAGGTCCAGCGCTTGCCGTATGACAAGTCGTAATCTTCTTTGAAATCCTGTGCATACCGCACGTAGAGACCGTGGCCATACTTGTTGGCGTAGGCCTGGCGGTTGGCAATGACTTTTTCCAAGTATTCAGTTCTAAAGAGCTCGGGGTTGACGGTAAGCACCATGACCAGATCCGGGCTGGGGCCCTGTTGGTTGTAGACGGTAGCAGCGAGGGACGATGTCTTGGCGGCAGCTGCAGCGGCCGAGGTCTGCGTGGGATCCAGGGGTCCTCCCTTGGCAGCGCCCTTTGCAGCAGCAGCGGGGGCTTTTTCGCCCGTCAAGTCAGTTCCATAGTCACCAGGCGCTTTCTTACCAAGGCCAACGGCGTTTTTGGGCGCATTATTGTTATTATTGTCAGTCGAGCCAAATGGGTTGCTGCTGAATTTGCCAATATCTGGCATGATGATCCTTGACGAGGAGTAGACAGTGTGTTCAGACCGGCCCTGGATGGGTCTGTATTTTTCTCTAAAGATAAACGACGAGACCTTGGGATCGGTCAGAAGAGTGACAATGCCAATTAAAGATACAACGACCATGATGATTGTAGAAATGGGCAGCTTGGCGAGTCTTTGCTGCGTGGTCGAGACAAACTTGTGCAGGAAGGTATTCTTGCCAGTACTATTAGCTGATCGGTGGTAGTGGTCATGTTTGCCCTTCCCCTTGTGATCGTGCGGGTGATGGCTGGTGGTCGCGTAGGGCAGTGTGGATTTCGAGTGTTTGTGGAGTCTTTTCAGCAGGTGCTGGTTGTCGAGCTCCCCACCGTTGCCGTTGGTGTTTCCGTTGCCCGAGTCTGTGTGGTGGACGGTGTCGTCGGAGGAGGACGTGAAGGAGAAGAATGACGTCTTTGTGGGCGAGTTGGCGGTGGAATTCTGGTTGGAGTTGTAAACGGAGACGTCGCTGTCGTCGTAGTCATTGTAGGACGCAGTGGTAGCGTCGTCCTTTTCAGCGAGCGGCAGGGCCGTGGGCTTGGACTTGGACTTGGTACCTTTTTTCGCCATGGTCGATGATGGATTGGTTAAAACTTAAAAGTCGGTGATAAGAAGAGGGAAGGAAAAATGATGTAACAAAAATTTGATCAAGGAAATACGAAAAAAAATAAAATAAAATTTAAAAAAAAAAATAAAATTGAAAAAATTGAAAACCTGTCAAAACGAGCGCTTGAGTGGGCCCCTATTTCGCTGTTCTCCAGTCAATGGACCATGCTGTGGTTATCACTGGCACGGAGGTCGGCGGGCAGCCGCAGCTCCTGAAGATGCGATCTGTTGTTTATTCACGCGTCGGTGTCTGCCTGGTCCTTTGTTTTTTTGTTTTTTTGTTTTTTTGTTTTTTTTTTTTTTCGGTGAATCGGAAAAACCTTGGAATTGCGTGCTGGCAGTTACAATCATGATCAATCCATGGAAAGAAGAGTTTGCGTGAGAGCACTTATGGCAATGGCAATGGCAATGGCAATGGGGTTGGTGCGAACGGCGATGTCTGTTCATGTCCAAGACAAAAGACGTCATTGCCCTGCATCGACGTCCCGCGCATTCCAGACGTGCCTTGCCAGCGCGCGACTCTTAACCGCTCCTGAATCGACACGGAACTTGAGTCATTTAATTTGATTCCATTTCAAACAGACGTCCATCAATTGATGGTTTGACTGGTCGGCTTTAGAGTTGTTGTTGTTCCTGCCTAGACGAAGTTTATCTGTGCGGCAAACTTAAGGGGCATACTTGGAATCTCGTCAATCCAGATCTCGCGCTGGGCCAGACAAACGCAACCTTATTAAAGATCCAGGCACACAGACTCAGAGAAAAGCTATCTAATCCATAAATCACAAGTAGTCAAGCGAGCAGAAAATTCGCACGATCTGTGTTTGTACAGGGATCAAATGGCAAGCAAAACTTACCCCGTCCGTCATCAATGGGCCATAGTCGAGTATCAGATCAAGTTGCCCTTGGTCCCCCTTTCTAATCCAGCAACCGATCCATGGATCGCCAACGTTTTTACCACGGACTGGACTCCGTTCAATACGACGGTCCCGGCCAAACCAGCTGGCCTTGCAAGCAAATGTTTGCATTGAAATCTTCTTGTTCAACTAGTGCCCGTTTATGTAGTAAAGAGTTTCAGGCGTGGCTCGGAAAATATTCCAACGTTCTTGGTCTTCCCCACAATGCTCTTCGGCTATCGATGGAAAAATACAAAATCACCAATCCCAACTAGCCCATTTCAAACCTACACACAACTTGCTCAATCTAGTCTAAATCTTGAATCAATTATACTATATACGTTTGTACTTATTATTTTAGACTCAGCAGGAGCAGCTCGGGGTCTTCGACAAGCTGCTTGAACCGGTCCGCCGTCTTGGCCAGGGTGACGCCATCCAGCACCCGGTGGTCTCCACTCCAAGACGTGTTGAGCACCTGTGTGGGCACAATCTCCATCTTGTCATTGTACAAGGGCACAACGCGTGCCTTGCCGACAGCAAGAATGGCAACCTCGGACTCGACAATGACGGGGGCAAGGTAGGTGCCTCCAACCATGCCAATGTTGGACAGAGAAATGGTGCCGCCCTTGAGATCAGCAGAGGCAAACTTGCCAGTAGCTCCGGCAGCTTGCAAACGAGTAAGCTCAGCGGCGATTTGCGAAATGGAAAGGTTTTGGACGTTTTTAATGTTGGGCACAATGAGACCGTTGGGCGTGTCCATGGCAATGCCAATGTTATGCTGGGGCCGCGACACGAGCATGGGCTTGTCTCCCTCAAAGGTCACGCACGAGTTGACCACAGGGTGCTCGAGCAAAGCGACAGAGAGGGCTTTGATGAAAAACGGCATGTACGACATTTTCGATCCGCCGTTGGCGAGTGCGGCGCTGTTGAAGCGGGCCCGCAGCCGCGTCAAGGTGTCGAGCTTGACTTCTTCAGTGTAGAGGAAGTGCGGGATGCTGAGCGACTTGCTCATGGCCTTGAACATTTGTGCCTGGACTGGCGACAGCGGGCTTACTGTTTCTTCGGCAGTTGCAGGCTGTGCTGATGGAGCGGGTGGGGCAGTGGTAGGTGCTGACTGCTGCTCGGGCTCGCTGAGGCTCTTGTGGTAGGCCAGCACGTCGCCCTTCATGACCCGACCGTCCTTGCCCGTGCCGTGCACGTGCGCAATGTCAACGTTGAGCTCCCTCGAGATCCGGCGCACGCTGGGCGTGGCGAGCGTTTGGAACTTTGAGCTTGGCGGGGAGGTTGGGACTTGTTTTGTGGGCGTGGTGGCCGCCACACTGCCCGAATCGGCAATTTCGGGTTCAGGTTGGGCCTGGGAGCTTTCCCCGCTGGAGCCAGCGCCGTCCTCTTCAACGTCAATGTCGACAAGAGGCTGCGGTTGTTAGCAATTAGAACCCAGTTTAGAAGACGGAGAAGAACTTACCTTGCCGACGAGGGCCATCTGGCCAATCTCGTAGTGCAGGGCCTTGATGACGCCGTTGTAGCGCGACGTGATCTCGACAGAGGCCTTGTCGGACTGGACCTCGCAAATGGGCTCAAACTCCTCGATCTTGGCGCCGGGCTCCACGAACCACTGGATGACCTCGCATTCCTTGATACCTGCTCAAGTGTTAGATGTGTGTCTTTTGAAGAACTCGCGTGCAAAACCTACCCTCTCCAATATCGGCCAGCAGGTATGGCTGGATGGCCTGTGCCTGTCTCGAGTAGTGGAACGCGCGACGCAGCATGGGCTGCGCACGGATAGCGTGTCTGAAAAGCATGATGTCGACTAGAGCTTCTGCAGAGAGTTTTGGTTTAAGAAGAAGAAGAGAAAATCTTTTGCAAAAGAGGAGAAACGGCGTGGTTTAAATAAAAACAGGTGCAAACAACAAGGTGGGAGGGTGTTTTCAAAGCGTGGGGCCGGCTATTCAAGGATATTTGACAGAAAAAATATGTACTCGAGACGTTTCGCTGAGGAGAAGCGCTTTTCACGCCGTTGAGCGCGTCGGCTAACGCTTCGGCTCCTGCGCTTCTCCACAAGCTGGCATTTGACTTAGCCGAAGCTGCCTCTGAACTGATCCTTAAACGAGTTCTTTGTACGGCGACCTTTGGCGACCTTTTGTATGGACGTTTTTGTATGGAGTTTTGCTTTCAGTGGGGAGGGGAGTTCAGTATGTATCACGTGACTAACCAGCGTACATTGGGGCCCTGCGCGCTTTCCCGTCTGAACCCCCAGGAAGGCCACTCTGTCCACGTGACCAGCGCCAGCTCTCAGTGCCCAACTTCCCAGCGGCCAGCGAGCCCGACCTCTTTTTCCCTTCCCCGTAACCAACAACACAAGCCACCCCCGACTCCAAACCCAAGACCCTTTTCCAAGAACTTCAAGCAATTGCATTCCGTACCGATGTCGCTCTTTTTCAAGTCGCCCCTGGACATTGAGATCCGCCTCAAGGGCGAGGACCAGCGCGAGCATGTGGACATCAAGACCGACAAGGGCCGGCGGGAAAAGTACCCGCTCTACCTCGATGGCGAGACCGTCAAGGGCTCTGTGACCATTCGGCCAAGAGACGGAAAGAAGCTGGAGCACACCGGCATCAAGGTCCAGTTCATTGGCAGCATTGGTATGTTTGACAGTCAAAAGCACCGTTTTTCCATATTTGAAACTAACGTAAGGATTAGAAATGAACAATGACCGTGGACAGCACGACGACTTTTTATCGCTGGGCCAGGAATTGGCCGCCCCTGCTGAGCTCAGGCACCCGGAGACCTTTAACTTTGAGTTCAAGAACGTCGAGAAGCAGTTCGAGTCGTACAATGGCGTCAACGTCAAGCTGCGGTATTACATTCGGGTCACAGTGTTTCGGCGCATGGCCGACGTGGTGCGCGACAAGGACGTTTGGGTGTACAGCTACCGCACCAACCCGGACTCCATCTCGTCCATCCGCATGGACGTTGGCATCGAGGACTGCCTGCACATTGAGTTTGAGTACTCGAAATCGCGGTATCATTTAAAGGACGTCATTGTGGGCCGCATTTACTTTTTGCTGGTCCGGCTCAAGATTAAACACATGGAACTATCAATCATTCGAAGGGAAACAGTGGGAGTACCGCCCAACCAGCTCAACGAGTCGGAAACGCTGGTGAGGTTTGAAATCATGGACGGCGCGCCCGTGCGTGGCGAAACAATTCCCATTAGACTCTTTTTGGGCGGCTTTGACCTGACACCAACGTTCAGAGACGTCAACAAGAAATTTTCAACGAGAACGTTCTTGTCGCTTGTTCTCATTGACGAAGACGCCCGCCGATACTTTAAGCAGAGCGAAATCATTCTCTTCCGCCAGTAAAATGTCATTACTTCCATCAACCCCCGCCACCCACATACCTCCGATTAGATTGTATTTTAACGTATGTCTGTTTTCAATGTTCCTGCTTCCTTTTTTCTGTTTTGTTTCTTTCCGCAATTAGTGAATAAAAAATTTCTAGTCTATAACAAATGCAAAACGTAAAAGAGAAAGAGAGGGCTAAATAAATATGCAATTAGAATGTTGCTGTGTTGTTCTTCTTTCACTCATGGAAAGCAGGGGCCTCGTCGCCGTCGTAAGCGTACTTGAGGCGCATGATTTCAAAAACAATGAGGCCAATGGACGTTGAGGGCATGGTCGTTACTGTGGCCCGCACAAACCCTCCATAGAGCCACCGGTGCCACGAGCCGCCTGCGTCCTTCAAAACAAGCTTCTTGGCTTGCCTGAAAGTGTGTGTATAAGTCCTAGAATACAGTCGCCACATGCTGGACTGCGACGTGGGCGGTTTGAGCCGGTTGACCTCGTCGAGCGCTTCTAATCGCATAAGATGCAGCTTTTGAATCTTACCAATCGGGTAGTGCACTGCTTGGACACTAATGGCCGCCAGCGCGCCAGCGGACAGGATGAATGACGGATAGACAATCGAGTTGCCTCGCTCGCCTTTATGCACGTACTTGATGTAGGTCCGGTACCAGGGGCCCTTGACAGTCTCGAATGTGCCAAAGAACGCCGCAAACCCGAGCGACTCCTTGGCAAAACTAATCGGGTACCCGGCAAAGACGCCGCGGGGGCCGACTTCCAGCAGCTTTTCCCAGCTGTAGGTCCACATGGTCTTGTGGGCAGAGGAGAGCATCTCTGCGGCCGAGAACCGGGTCACAATGGCGTCGATTGGAGCCGCTGCTAGTGACTGAGCAGCGCCGGCCAGGAAACCGGCTTTAAAGGTGTCCAACACTTTGTACTCTTTGGCGGTCGGACCAGCTATCACTGCTAGAGAGGTCAGGTATGTCGTATATAGCACAATGCCCACACTACACTGTTAGAAAAGTTATTCAAGAAGCTGCAGATCACATACGCAGAATTGGCCAGCAGCGGCGGAAGAACTGTAAATTGTTAGTTAAAGAATCATTGATCTAGTCGTCACGCAAATACACACCTTGATTTGGAATGAAACTCCAGCCGTATTTCTGTTTAGCGTGCCAAAGTAAGGCCTGATCTCGAGTGTTAGCAGTTGATCCGATCACCTCTTGTGATGTTGCGCCTTGCTTACCGGACTTGAATGAGTCCATATACTCCATGGTTTGTTGTTGTACTCTGGGTTGATTGCCCTAGGAATGGCCTTTTCTTGTTAGTTTGTTGCTTGTCTCTCGTCAAGTTAAAGAACGCACCAAATAGCTAGAATAGAGTTAGTAGTAGTAATTAAAATGTGATGCTTTAGATTTAGTACGTACTCTACCCGCGTGGGGCGAAACAGTTTGACCGGCACTCGGACGTAGAACGTGAGGAACTGGGAGAACAAGGCTCTGGACCCAGCGGTCGCTGCACCAACAATCCTCGACGACAAGACGGTCTGCTTGAGCTCTGGGTCGTCCCGGATATCCTTCGCTATCGTCATGTGTTTGTTCTGTTGTTATGGGTGTGCCGGAAATGCAAATGCGATAGGAGAAAAGACAGGGAGGGCGCGAAAAACAGCGGTGATCACAAATAGCAGCAGGCAGTGCGCATTTGGGCCGCTGGTTGATACTGTTTAGCTGGTGTTTGTGGGTTTGAGCGAGTGCGACCGCGGGTTTTTGGGCCTTCGCGGGCGATTTGAAAAGGCTCCGAGATCCAACGGAGCGCGCACGGCGTGGGTTGGGGCATTGCTGAGCTGATTACTGATTAATCATTTGTCAGCGGCTTATGTAACTAACCACCGACAAGGGCCGAAATTTAAGAGACCCACATTTTGCACGCTTTGAAAGTGGCTGCAGCTGCGTTTGCGTGGGAAAAACTGGCAGGCCAGCCAGGCAAAGCGCTCGCCGTTTGAGACGAGCTGGAGCAGCTTTTTCTACGGGACGGGCCTGGCCTTGGGCCGCGTGGACAGGGTCCATTCCTGCCAAGCAGAGCCCGCGGTGAAACAAGGTTGACGCAGAGAACGTTGACCGCGAAGAACGTGCAAAAATAAATCAATCATAGAAAATAGCCAAAAAATAACGAAAAATTCAAAAAAATAAAAAATAAAAAATAAAAATAATCCACCTGGCGCTTTTCTGTCTCTACATCGTCCTCGCCTACTGCATTTACACTTCTCGCTACTCTCTCCCTCTCTCTCATCGACTTTGGTTGCTGCACCGCCTGGCTCTCAACATATCCTGCCATAGGTAAGTACGGTCCAACACCCGTCTGGATCCTTCGTCTCACGTGAGGGTTTCTAGCCAGGTTCCGCATGCTTCGCTAGTCGAATCCTGCTTGGGACTGCGGTTCATGCCACCTCGATTCAGTTTCATGCTAACAATTTTTTTCTCCACTCCAATAGTTATTCAAGCTAGCACTAAATGTTACGTCAAGCAAGGGGATGCGTGGCGATTGCTGCGCTCGTTGTGCTCCTAGTGATGTGGTACTCGGCGGCTTTCTCTGGCAACACTCCATCCGCCGTCTTTTTTAAAAAGCTCGTGACTTCTCGCGACAACGTTCACGAGCTATGGCATGACGGTCCCTTCCGCCAACTGTTCTCAGTTCCGCAGGCAGAGAGCGAGTCCGGATCAGTTGGCATTACAGATGCATCAGAAGACATTTCGTCTTTAAAGGGCGCATTGGACAACAAGGGCGACGGCGGCGTCCTGCAAAAGCCCGTGGGCAACGCCAAAATGAGCAAAGAGTGGCTACAGCGTAAAGTCGGCTACCTCTACCAAATCCAGGGCGCTCAAATTCAGCACGATTTCAAGACGCGCCCAAAGAAGCATCAAATCGTAGACGGCGTCGTTGATCCAACTAGCCATGCCGACAGCGAACGCCAAAAGAAGGCGTACAACGAAATGATTGCAAACGAAAAGAAGGAGCGCGCCAAAAAGGCCGAACAGGAAAAGAAGGAAGCCGAAGAAAAAAAGGCCAAGGAAGAGGACGAAAAACGCAAAAAGGAGGAGGAGCTGCGCAAGTCTGAAGAAGAAAAGAAGCAGCAGCGCGAAAAGGAAGAAAAGGAAGAGGCGATGAAAAAGGCAAAGGAGATTGAGGACAAGCTCCAAAAGGAAGCCGACGAAGAAGGCAAGGCCAACGATCCCGAGTTCCTTAAGCGAGACATGGAGAAGCACTTGCACGTTGACGCCACTTTCCCCAAGTACAGCGGTGACTCCAAGGTGTTTGTGGTCACTCTTGTCTCGAACGAACTCAAGAAGGACGAAGCCATTATTGCCAACCGCAAGGCCTACTGCGAAAGACACGGTTACAAATGCTTGTTCCCCGACATTACCACCATCCCCGAAAAGAACAAAAAGTGGGCCACTGTTCACACCTTGCGCGACCACTTCAACAAGGGCACAGAGATCAAGCCCAACGACTGGGTTTGGTACGTCAGAAACGACGTTGTCATTACCAACATGGACGCGCCAATTGCCGACACTTTGCTTGAGCCCGAATCCCTCAAGGCTCGCTTGTCGTACGGCTCTCGTTTTGTCTCTGCTCGCGGCAAGTACCACCCTACTGTGCGGTTCCCCGACGCCGTTGAAAGCGTTTCTAAGTTGCAGTTCATTGCGTCTCGAGGCCCAACCGCCTTGAACACCAACTCGTTCCTGATCCGCAACACCGACAGCGTGAGGTTTTGGCTCGACGTTTGGGACGACCACTTGGTGGCCCACGTTGCTGTCGATGACGGTTCAGCCCAGGGAGATGTGTTGCAGTACCTCTACCTCAACCACCCTACGCTCCGGTCGATAATGGGTGTGGTGACACCACGTCTGCTCATGTCCAAGACTGCACCCTTGGCCGGCGACGAGGGAGTCACCAAGTGGGCTTCTGGAGACCTTGCTGGCCAGTACGATTGCAGCGGTCCCGACGTTGAAATCTGCAAAGCCCAGTGGAACCAGCTCATTGAAGCAGCTAACGCGTCTTCATCTGGCAAGGCTGCCAGTGGTACTTCGCCAGAACCCGCCGCCGCAGCCCCTGCATCAGACGAACAGGAAAAAAAGGCTGAGTCGCTAAAGGAGGCCAGCAAGGAAGCCGATGCGAAACAGAACAAGGCCAGCACAATTGAAAAGATCAAGGAGGCCGCTGCCGAAGTGGCCAAAGAGGTCAATGGAGAGGCATGAAACAAGAAAAAGATAAAAAGAACTGATTCATTGATACTTTATTTTTTTGTAATAGCACATATTCATTTTCACACATATCCCATTCGAAGTCATCAGATACCTGTATCGCAACTGTTCAATCCATATTTACCAACAAATACTGTGTGTAAAAAAAAAACTCATCATATGAAAAGATATGAAAAAATAACTGATTCGACCCAGGATCGAACTGGGGACGTTCTGCGTGTTAAGCAGATGCCATGACCAACTAGACCATCGAACCAATTTTCTGAAAGTGTAGGGATTCCACAGGAGCTCC
>JAJMHN010000172.1:10777-36228 GCA_030566025.1 Geotrichum cucujoidarum
TTAGAAAAGTATATAAAGATGTTATATTCCAGATAATTGAAAGACAAGCCAACATTGATCAAGAAAACCTTCTAAGCACTGAACTGAGAGATCGAGAGATACAGACAAGAGTTAGTCTGTGTTGTTTGAAGACAGTTATTGAGTTATTGACTAAGAGACACGATCTAAGTAAGAGTCCGGGCTTCAACTCTTACAGAAAGTCGAAAAATGCTGTATGTCAAGACATATTGTAGCGTAATTTTGAAAGTTAGCAAATTTGGAGGTTTTGGTTATAAGTGACTGCTAGACTTTGGGTTTTGCTCTTGCTTAACTGAAATCTAACAAATACTAATTTTCTTGTTGGTTTTGAGGAGCATTCAAGTATATTGTTCTTTTTCATTTAATTACATCAACTTTGGTAAATGTAGCATTGCAGCGTGCTTTTTATGAGTTTGCAAATTTCAAGGCTTTGGAGCTGGATTTTAGACAAAAAACTTTAATGGCATTTGAAAGCAAATGCGATTTTACAATCGTAGTGAACGCGTTTCAATCAAAGTATTCAAAGCGTATACATATAACATCCACAATACATTCAGAAATACAAGATCGTCAAATAGTAATGTGCAATCCAAGTAGCACAAATAAGCAAATGAACCAAGCCAAAATCATACTCTTCTAGTAATAGTTAGCAAGCTGCTCAGACCACAATCGAGCACATTGCTAAAGGATCGATACCAGTATCTTTGGGTGTTATGCTCAAACAATCCGGGCTATATATCGCACTCGTGTAGTTTGCCGCAACGTTGGGTCACCTCACTGTAGTCTACACATTTTGAGTAACTAGCAAGACCGCGCTTGTCGCAGTAAATGAGCTTGCTGTAGGCGATGTGCATGCAGTCGGCATACCAATAGTCGAGTCTCACGCACATTGGCTTCTCTCAGTTAATCCAGTCGCAGTGTGTATTGCAGTTTGCCATAACTTAGCAAGTGATTAAATTAATTGGAAGTGGGCAGAAAGCCAACCTCGACGAGCGTTTATATAGTGCCAGAGAGGTCGTAGGTGGGCCTTATTAGTGTGCATAGGCTATTCGATCGTGCTAAGAACCTCAAACCTCAACTCACTCGATGCAACGCTCGTTAGACCAATGACGATGCGCGCACTAAGCCCAAAACTCGCCAAACACGAGAAATAGCTCCACAGGCGTATTTCCAGTACAAGGGTCTCCAGTGATTTCTAGCTTCATGATGATCAATCCATGGAAGCCATACTACCACAACCCTATCCCTCTGCTACTCCCAAATTTATCTTCACCAATCTCGATTCACCTGAAGCAAAGCCGTTTCAAGAACTCTTCAAACACTAGTCGCCATGGGTTCCGCTGCTTCGAAACAGGCCCCTCAGGCCGCCCGCAAACTTGCAAACACAAAGTCGGCACCTGCTGCTGCTTCCGCCGCCGCAAGTGCCGCCCAGTCTGCTGCTAGCGCTGCAGGCACTAACGCCGCTAACGAGACTGGTTCGACGCCGCTAGCAAACAAGACCAAGTTTGAAAAGTTTGTTCCTCATGACAAACAAACTGCTGAGGCCACACAAGGTAGGACTTTTTATTAGATATCTCATGGTTGCTGTTTCATTTTCTAACTAGCATCTCCTAGATCAACCTTCCCGCAACCATGCTCCACCAGATCCAAATGTGCATGATCCGTTTTTCGCGGACCGGTTGCACCAGCTGTCGGCGGTCAACTTGCCTGAGCACTTCCAGTCTCAGTCGCTGTCTCAAAATCACCCCTACGCGCGCGACAACACTCTCGTCAACGCGCTTGCCTCGCGGGCCCAAGTCACCGCCTCGGCCGTCGACAACCTCAACGACGCAAACACCAAAAAGACTTTTTTGCATCCCCAAACCATCACCGCCATTCTAGAAGCACGCGAGCAACAGAATGAGTCTCACGAGCAGATTGAAGCCGACTTTGGCTTGGAGGCGGGCTTGATTGACAAGAAGCTTGGACCTTACCTTCGCCGGCCCTCTGCAAAACGGGCTCCGTCCAAGACCGTTGTCAACCAGGGAGCAGAGGCGCGCAAGGTCACGAGGGCAATGGACATGAACGCGGACATGGACGGCGAGCTGAAACAGTAGGCCATCTGAGAACGGAAACGAGAGAGCCAGGAACTTGTACATAGAAAATAAAACGCGATTAAATTAATTGCCATACATCGTATTCTTAGTATTCCAAGAACCCTGGACTGCGGTTCCTACCGCCCACCACCGCACCTTGCACTCCCCCACTGCTGTGCTCTTCCCCACCAGCACTCTCATTCCGCTTCAACCACTGCTTCACTCTGATGGTCCGCTCGTTTATTTGCGCTGTTCCCGTCTGTTTCGCTGCTGTTGCGCTCGCTGCGCCCACGCGAACAAAGCGCCCCCACGTGACCCGGGTGAACCAGACCAGGTCTCCCCAGCAACCTCCTCGAAACTTCTGCTTTTTCTTTTTTCTTTTCTTTTCCCTCCAACGCTCTCCAAAACAACTTCTCCAAACATTAACCCCGGCCCATCCCCAGCAACCCGGTCGTCTATAGTGTAGCAGCTGTAGACCGCCTAGTCTTTGACGACCTCCACGGCCCCGCTCACAACAGGCTTCCTCCCGTAACAAAAAGAACCAGCCGACGAAGAAAGGGGGAGGCTAATTTGCAGCAACGCGAAAACACGAAAATATACCCACTTTTTATTTATTTTATTTATTCTTGGTCAACGAACGATACAACCGACAAACCGACTTGTACATTACCATTTCTTTTAATTCGAGATTACTCAAAGCAAGAGCCAGTATGAGACTTCTATTGAGCTCGAAAGACAAGCAGTCACGACGGCTACGCGCAACGACGACGGCCACGCCGCCGTCGCCAGGCCAAACGAAACAACCAGAACCACAACCCGACGCACCCGTTACCCCACCATTACAGCTGATACCGGACCCCACAGACAGCCTACCGTTTACGCCGCCACCAAATATCCAGCGGCACCGACTGGGGTCCTCCTCGAGTTTGGCCAGCGGCGCTAGTTCGCCACTGACGCCATTAGCACAGATTATGAACCCCATCGGCGCACCCAGCGAGCAAAAGGTGTGGTCTGGTGGTGATGAGGATGACGACGGAGGCGACTCGTCAGTGTGCAGCAGCGGTACAGGGCTGAGCGAGCGAGCTTGGACGAGGGAGGACGATAAGCTGATCATGCAGGTCTACTCAGCGGTATTGTCCAACCCGACCGAAGCACCGTTTGCAGGCAAAGTCCCGCCCAGTGGACTTGCATCGCGGGTAGCTCGGCGTGTGGCAAGGCAGTGCCCCAAGGACCGTGGTGTCAAGGAGATAAGAAAGCGACTTTTGTTTCTTTGTACCCGCGAGTACGAAATTGTATACTCTGAGCGTGGGCCGGACGAGAACAGTGCAAAAACTGCAGGTTCTCTACGCCGGCCATTCAGAGATAGCGGGTATGGGGAATCGGACACGGAGCCTACAGGCGCGCCTGTGACGCCTATACCGACCCGGTACGGGCAGGCTCACGTCAAGTACTTTGAAAAGGACCAAGAAGAGGACGCTGACAGCGGGTTTTCGTTTATCCCGGATAACGGGCTACAGCATTTAGGGGTTGAGCCTCACCTGTATGAAAGCGCTTACCCAACGCCCACGTCGCCTTCTGCGCTGCAGCAGCAACTACTCGAGCAGCAACAGCTGCAGCCTGCCAGTGTTCCTTCCCCACAGTACGGCGATTCTCCTGACAGACGGGTCGGCATTGCCCTGTCGACGCCGATTCACCGCATGAGCAATTTCACGCGCCAGTCCAACCTGGAGTACGGCCCACCGTTATCACGGCCCTTCCCAAGTGCGCCGTTACATGCCCCTACCATCCCCAATAACCACTCATTTGAAGCTGCTCAAGGCCCCGGTGGCCTTGGATCGCCTTTTAAAGAAACGGTGCTCTCGTTCCCTCTAGCCCCACCACCTCTCCCACCACATCGTGTCAAACGGACACTAAGTTCCTTGTCCACATCGCCTTGTACCACTAGCACATCTCTCCACGACACCAACGACGACGACTTCAATTATATTACGGCGGGCCCGCCATCCTTGCTGGACAGGGATAGCACCGGCAATGGAAACAACGATTATACACACGCGCAAAGTAATTCCGCATGGCCATGCGAACCGGATACAATGAAACGGAGGCTAGGTTGATCCCTTGCCGGTTTCTTGTTACATTTTTTATTATTGTCACTATCGATCGATACTCTTGAGGATTTATCGAATATCGCCAAACAAATTCTTACCAGGCAATCATGGTGTCTTGACTTTATTTTTTATTTTCTGATTCTAATATATGTATTATCAGCTGTTACAGAGACTTTTCTTATGCCTCTCTTTATTATTATTGTTTTTTTTTTTTTTTTTTTTTTTTTTTTTTTTTTTTTTTTTTTTTTTTTTTTTTTTTTTTTTTTTTTTTTTTTTTTTTTTTTTTTTTTTTTTTTTTTTTTTTTTTTTTTTTTTTTTGTATAATTTGGTGTATTTGTATTTGTATTTTTGATATATTTATTATTTTTCAACCATATTGTGCTCGGCTTGTACAGACTCTTCACTTGCCCATACTTCTATTTTGGACTTGAATCTATTAATGAGTTTACAGAGTTTGAACTTCATCTTGAGCCTTGAAGGTACTTCAGATAAATGATTTTACAGATGACAGTGGCAGCACAAGAGCAGCATGATAGTACAAGAATTTTCTTTATTTTTCATTCCAGTATTTTAGGTGAACAGAATGAAACACAATATATACAAAAACCAGGTGTGCTTCCAATCCAGCGTTTCCTTATTTTTTTCCACCTTTCCGTCCTTCTCTCCTTCTCTCCAAATATTCCATGATGTTGATGATTTCTTTTATTGTAGTCGTCGTCGGTGTCGATTCTTTTTACTCCTCCTTTGATACTGGAGTCAGCGGCTTGACCACATCCCGTTCCGGCACCTTGGGGCCGACATGTGGCGCCGGCCAGTTCGGGTGCAAAATGGCGGCCTTTCTAAACAAGCGGGCGACGGTCTCTGTCGGCTGCGCGCCCACACCGATCCAGTACTTGCTGCGGTTGTAGTCGAGCACAATGTCCTTGACGGGCTTTTCGCCGCGGGCAATCTGCTCCTGGGTCAGTGGCGCAGGTATGGGGTTGTAGGTGCCAATGACCTCGATCGGCATCTTGTTGCGGCCGGTTCTAAAGCACAAGAGGTATTAGCATGAGTTTCGTTGTTGTTGTTGTTGACTTGCTCTTATTGGTACTTACCGTGCACGGGCAACGACGATATTGTACTGGGGCGCAAACTTGCGTCCAAATCGCGCTAATCTGATTCTGACTGAACCTTTCATGGTGATGCAATAAAAATGTGGTTGTTGTTGTGGGGTGTGAACACTTGTGGTTGGTTGTTCTAGGTTTTTCGCGATTGGCAGTGATCCATGGAGGTTGGAAAGAAATTTTCTGGGGTTAGGTTTGAGCCGAAGTGGGCGTAAGTCCCAAGGCGTAAGTGCTAAGTAAATGGTATGCGCGGCTGATATCTAGTCACGTGAGGTTCTTGAGATTCAGTCCGGCATGGGTGTTATCAAAATGCAACTACATGTCCATGATGTAACATATGACTTGAGTGTTACATTTCGGTTCACTAGTTCAATAAAGCGCTGTGTCAGTTACGTGACTTATATTTAGCGCGGGTTTTGTTTGGCGCTGAGAAAAAACTTTGAGAAAAGCCGTTGAGGCAGGGCCCTTATCTTTGGCTGACATAAGCATGGAGTAATCACAGAGGACCTTGAATCAATACCCGAATGTTTGTTTTGGAAACCGCTGCAAACAAAAATATACATTTTCATCAAAATGTGATTTTGTTTATTTGCGGCCTGTTTGTGTTTGCTGTATTTGTTGTTGTGTGTGCTGTTTTGGAGAGTTTTGGTCGAGGCTGGTTGGATCAGGAGGCCCGCGAGAGTTTTACGCGAGGCCGCACAAGAACAATTTATTTGAAACCATTTGCATCATCATGAATTTGTACAAGGGAAATCAGGAAGAGCGCACGAGCACGGACTCCTTTGGGGCGTAGTGGCTACTAGTTGGGGCTCTTTGGTCGTCGGTTAAGCCAGTTGGGTCATGTAGTTTACAGTAGTTACATGTCGATACATGTGCGGGATATGAGTGCGTTTGTATTGCTGGAAAGCCGTGCGGAACAAATTTATGAACCTTCTCGAAAGCTTGTCAACGCTTCACATCGCGTCGTTTTGCCCGTGCTTTTTGACCAGAACACGAACGCCAGCTCAACCCCTAACGCGCGCTTGAGATGCAAGACCAGTCTCTGTGAGCTGAGCTGCTTTATCGCACGGGCTTGTTTACTTTGCTACGTTTTGGACCCTGCGGTCACATTCAACGCCAGAATCCAGCAGGACAAAACAAAGCCCGGGAGCAGCGCTTGTTTGGATGATTTATTTACATTTCCACCTCTACGGCTTATCTCCAAACTTATTTATAACAAACAAAACTTTCTTTTGCAGAATTAACAAGCCCTGTTTTATTTTGATGTCTTGCCAGAATTGCTTCAAACATGCCCTCGTCTAGTGTTTACTATTTATATATAGACATGCCCCTCTTCGAGCCCTGGATCTTTAGTCCAGATTACTGCCCTTCAACATATTCACCATGTCTGGTCCTACGCTCTGCGTGTCCCAAGACAAGTACCCACAACTGGCCGTTCCTGGCACCCCTGGCCGCGTCGCAAGACGGGTCATGACCAACTCCACCGGATACAACTCTACCGTCTTTGCCGGTAAAGAAGCACAGCTTGAGTCAGGTAAGTAATATACATTGATTTCCCTATAGCTGTACTAACGCGCTCAGCTATGGACGAAATAGATCGCCAGGGTTTCATTCCTGAAGCTCTCATTGAAAGTGAGACTCGGTGGTTCTACACCAACCTGGGCATTGACGACAGCTATTTTGCCACAGAGACGCTCCAAAACATTGTCGGCAACATTCACTCGTTGTACGCTGCCAAGATTACCGCATATGCTCGCGATGACAAGAAACTTGACATCAAGCTGGCCAAGGAGTCCCAAGACCACGCCGTGTACATTGATACCTCTGTCCCCGGTGTCCCGAATCTTGCTGGCCCCCAGTACGAGACTCGCATCGACGCCAAGTACTTGGATGACTCGAGACCTAGCGCCGCGTTCCGTGTCGAGTCGTTCAGAGCTGCGGCCACTGAGCAGTACTCCACCCAGGCGGAACAGCTGCGCTGTTACTTTGTCTACAAGTGCAACTTCTTTGACAACAACGTGGCTGAGAACGAGACGGACTTGAGAAAGATTTCAGATGTCGTGTTTTTTGAAAAGGCGACAGCCAACACCAAGGCCATTTACCACTCCATTATCTCCAAAGTCGTGGAAAGGGCTGGCCCCGTTATTGAGCTCTATGAGGTGGACGGAAGCAGAGAGCGCCGAGTGATTATTGGATACAGACAGGAGAGTGCTCCAGGTTACTTTTCTGCCCTCAGTGATCTTTACCATTACTACGGCCTCACCTCTTCTCGCAAATACGTGGAGCAGTTTTCAAACGGTATTACAATCATTTCCATGTACCTGCTCCCCACTGAACTTCCTACCGCTGTGGCATTGAAAGGTGTGGGAGCTACCAAGAAGTTTCCTCCTATTGAGCATTCCATCCACCAAGTCATTAAAGAGGCTTCTTTGCTCTACTGCTTGCCCAAAAATGAGTTTCAAGACTTGTTTGCCAAAGGATATCTTTCGCTCCAAGAATCGATTTACGCCCACTCAGCGTTCATTTACGTTTCGCATTTTTTGAACCGTTTGGGTGCAGAGTACTCGACTCTGTTGCAACTCATGGACGCCGAAAACTCGTCTCATGTCGAGGTACTGGAAAACCTCAAGCGCCGTCTTCGCCAAGAAACTTTTACTCGCGCTTACATTAGAGAGCTCATCTTGTCTCAAATAGACTTGATCTGCCAGCTCTACATTCATTTTGCTGGTGTCCACTATGTCCAGTCGGTGGGCGAAAACGACAACTTTTTGCCGACCTTGTCTTACCAGCGTCTCCAAACCAACAAGGCACTTGAGACTGAAGAGATCAAAACCAACATTCGCCGTACTTGCAACAATGACCATGAGGCCACTGTTTTTGAGTCCATTTTGACCTTCAACACACACGTTCTCAAGACCAACTTTTACACCCCCACAAAGGTGGCTCTTTCCTTCCGACTCAACCCCGACTTTTTGCCCTCCAGCGAGTACCCTCAACCGCTCTATGGCATGTTTTTAGTCGTTGGCCAGGAGTTCCGTGGATTCCATTTGCGCTTCCGTGATGTGGCCCGCGGCGGTATCAGAATTGTCAAGTCTCGCAACTACGAGGCCTACTCAATCAATGCCCGTTCCCTCTTTGACGAGAATTACAACCTGGCCAACACACAGCAGCGCAAAAACAAGGACATCCCCGAAGGAGGTTCCAAGGGTGTCATCTTGCTGAACCCAGAGCACCAGGACAGAGGCACGCAAGCTTTCCAAAAGTATATTGACTCGATCTGCGATTTGCTTCTACCAGGCGATACCCCCGGTATCAAGGAGCCTATTGTGGATTTGCTCGGCAAGCGCGAATTCATCTTCATGGGACCCGATGAGAACACGGCTGGCTTGGTCGATTGGGCGACACTCCACGCCAAGAAGCGTGGTGCTCCCTGGTGGAAGTCGTTTTTCACGGGCAAGAGCCCCACTCTTGGTGGTATCCCTCATGACGAGTATGGCATGACTTCTCTCTCTGTGCGCGAGTATGTCAAGGGAATCTACCGCAAGCTGGATATCGACGAGTCCACCACCCGCAAGCTCCAAACCGGCGGCCCTGATGGTGACTTGGGTTCTAATGAAATTTTGCTTTCCAACGAAAAGTACGTCAGTATTGTTGATGGCTCTGGTGTTCTTCACGATCCTAACGGACTTGACCGTGATGAGCTTGTTCGCTTGGCAAAAGAGCGTGTCATGATTTCTCAATTCGACGTCTCCAAATTGAGTCCAAATGGTTACCGAGTACTTGTTGACGACAAGAACGTCACGCTCCCCACTGGTGAACTTGTGCAGAACGGCACTACATTCCGCAACCTTTACCACTTGCGCCCCGAAGGAGTGGATGTCTTTGTGCCTTGTGGTGGCCGCCCCGAGGCCATTGATATCAACAATTCTGGCAAGTTCATTGATGAGAATGGCCAGACATTGATTCCTTACATTGTTGAAGGTGCCAATCTTTTCATTACACAGAACGCAAAACTGCGTCTTGAAAAGGCAGGTGCCATTATTTTCAAGGATGCTTCAGCAAACAAGGGTGGTGTTACTTCTTCTTCCCTGGAAGTCCTTGCCTCTCTCGCCTTTGACGATGAAGGATTTTTCAAAAACATGTGTGTCGACTCGGAGACTGGTCAAGTCCCAGAGTTCTACAATGAATATGTCAAGGAAGTCCAGGGAATTATTCAGGAAAACGCTCGACTCGAATTTGAAGCACTTTGGCGCGAGAATGAGAAAACTGGAAAGCCTCGCAGTGTCCTCTCCGATGAGCTTTCCAACGCCATCAACAACCTCACAGAAGAACTCTCCAGCAGCTCGCTTTGGGACGACACTTTGTTTAGAAACTCTGTTCTTGGTGAAGTGCTACCCAAGACGCTTCAAGCGGCCATTGGTCTTGACAAGATCTTGAAGCGCGTTCCTACCAACTACCTGCGTGCCATCTTTGGCAGTTACTTGGCGGGTAGGTTTATTTATGCCAAGGGAGCTACTCCCGGTCAGTTTGCATTTTTTGAATTCATGGTCGACAAGCGCAAGTCGATTGAACTCTCTTCGTAGTATCGAATTTATCTCTTCAAGTTTTTATAGTCGTTTAATTTATTTACTATTTTGCTTTCATTCAAGTTCGAGACAGAAAAACCAGTGGCACGGCTGAAATGGGCTAGGGTCATTGTTGGGAGGAATGAAAAAATTTGCCTGGGACTGAAAATAAATTTTTTGAAACCTTTTCTTGATCCCCGTCAACATAATCACATTAACAGGCATCAAGATGAGTAAATACGTCGACAAGAGCTCAGATGTCGTTGCTCAGGACGAGCTCTACGAAAAGCTTGACCGGATAAGAGCTCAAAGCACTTCTAAACTTGCCAACCAAAAACACGTAAGTTCAAACAGGGTCTGTCGAAGCTGGTAACACAATGCTAACCAGTAACTAGTTGTCTGTGATTCTTTCAGCAGTAGAGGAGAGTTTGGACGAGGACAAGACGCAAAAGACCGCCGCCGCTTATTTCATTTCATTCTTGTCTCTTTTGGACCAAGCCTTTACAGAATCTGGCATTGCCTCCAAGGACCTTGCGACCTCGACGATTTACTTTTTGGACCTAGTTGCTCCTTTTGTATCGCATGCCTTGCTTCGCTCAAAATTCACCCCCATTCTCACAAAGCTCTCGCCCATTTTCACAACCTCTGAGATCGAAGCGCCATTATTAAGATCTTCCATCGGCATTTTGGAGATTTTGTTGATTGTGCAGGATACAAATGCTTGGAACAGTTCACAAGTAGATGCGTCGCCAAAGCGTGGGCTCATGGGTCTCTTGGCATTGGGTTTGGACCCCAGACCAAAGGTGCGCAAGCGGGCTCAGGAAGCTGTTACCAATGTTTTGAAGGAGGTTCCAGCAGGACCAAGCTTGGAACACCCTGCAAGTGGTCTTTGTGCCGACTCTGCCTTGCAGGCCGTTTCTCAGCGCCTCAAGGATGCCCAGAGTAAGCCCAAGGCCAAGAACTCTGCCGCCGGTAAAGACGAAACTCACAACGCGCCATTGATCCACTCGCTGCAGTTGGTCCGTGCCATTACTGCTGCCAATGGATGGCCCATGGCCAAGCTCGAAACTCTTTGCGAGCTTTTACTCAGCATTTCCAGAACCACTGAACAGTACCTTGTAGTTGCTGCGTTTGACGTGTTTGAGGTCATTTTTAAGAGCATTTCTGCCGAGGAGGACGGACCCAAGCTCCTCGTCATTCTCGACTCCATTTTCGATCTAAAGCCTAGTGTCAATGATCAGCATCTCGTTCCCGCCTGGTTCGCTGTCGTTGCTCAAGCCACCGAATCTTACGCCAACTTGAACCCTGTTGATGCTTTTATGCGTCTGCCCCAGATTTTCAAGACTGTTGTTCAGTTTTTGGACTCTGACAGCAGCAGTATCCATGTTTCTGCCACACAATGCCTGGTTGCCCTGTGCACCACTGCCATCACTCCCCAGGTTTTGCTGCTTGGTAAGGACAAGGCTTCTAAGAAGCAGTACGAAGCTTCCGAGAAGATTCTTGGTGAGCTTGCCACTGTTGTCTTTGGTCTTCTAAATATCAAGTACCAGACCTCCTGGAAGGAGATCATGTCTGTGCTTGTTGCCTTGTTTGACCAGCTTAGATGGAGAGCCGACCCCCACTTGATCAATTGTTTCCTTGTCGTTGGTACTCTCAGATCAGACGAGTCGCTGGTTGAAGGTCGTCAAGAGACTGATTCGGTCGTTGCCGCTGCTATCCGTAACCTTGGCCCCGAACGGGTCTTGGAATTGTTCCCCTTGAACATTACTGGTAATAGCAACCAGGCCGGTCGTGCTTGGCTCCTTCCTCTTCTCCGTGACAACATTCAGTTTGCCAACCTCAAGTTCTTCTCGGCTGATTTGGTCCGCTTGGCTGGTCAGCTCGAGGTTGAAATTCAGAGTGTTGACGACAAGAGCAAGGCTACCCAGGCTGTTGCAATGAAAGTCAAAATCTACCAAACCCTCATTGACCAGATTTGGTCGACGCTACCCAAGTTCTGTGATCTTCCATTTAACTTGAAGGACGGTTTCGATGTTGAGTTTGCCGAGTTGCTGATCAATGTTCTTTACAAGTATGTCGAGTTCCGACCTTACGTCTGCCAAGGTCTACGTCTTTTGGTGGAGAGTAACAAGGAGCTTGTCAACGGTTCTGTTGACGAGGACATTTTGTTGTTGGAGAGATTCTCTAAGGAAGATGCCCAGAGCAACTTGGGATACCTTTCTAAGTTTGCCCCCAACTTGCTTTCTGGTCTTTTCAATGTTTTCAGCAAGACTCCCTCTGAGGGCCGTGGCTTCATTCTTGAGAGCATTACTGCCCTGTTTGACATTACTTTGCCTGCTGACATTGAGTCTACTTTCAACAAGGTCTCTGGAATTTTGCATTCTTCCCTGGCCGAGGAGGCTGCTGAGAAGGCTGCAAGCAGTGGCAAGAAGCCCAAGGAAGACTTACCTCCTACTTCTACTACCATGATGGACCTGATTATCCCCATGACTCCTTACCTCCCTGAATCCTCTCACAATGCATTACTCTCTATCTTTGTTACTCTTAGTGATGGCAAGGTTGCCCCCATGCTTCAAAAGAAGGCTTGCCGTGTCATCAGCAAACTCTCGGAAACGGAGGCTGGTCAAAAGACGATTATTGCCAACCTTTACAACATTGAGCAAGTCTTTTTGAACATCTCTGACAAGGTCAGCGCCCCTGCCCGTGGTGCCCGTCTAGCTGCTCTTTCTAAGATTGTCTCTTTCCTTCCCCAAGACCATCTTTACTTCATCCCCGCTATTCTTTCTGAGACTGTCTTGTGTACCAAGGACATTAACGAAAAGACCCGTGAGGCCGCATTCAGTTTGTTGGTCCAAATGGGTAACACAATGAAGAGGGGCGGTTTCATTGACCATTCCAAGGTTCCTGGAATGGACTCTGATGCTCCTCAGGTCCCTGCTACTTTGGAAGAATACTTTACCATGGTTTCTGCTGGTTTGGCCGGTACCACTCCTCATATGATTAGCGCTACTGTGACGTCGTTGTCTCGTGTTGTCTTTGAGTTTAGAGAAGAGATTGACATGAGCATGCTGCAAGAGCTTGCTTCCACTGTCGAGTTGTTCCTTACTTCTACCAACAGAGAAATTGTGAAGTCTACCTTGGGATTTGTCAAAATCACTGCTACCATTCTGCCTGAAGACATTGTGCGACCTTCGCTCAAGTCTTTGGTTGCCAACCTTCTCACCTGGTCTCACGAGCACAACTCTCACTTCAAGTCCAAGGTCAAGCATATTATTGAGAGATTGATCCGTCGTTTTGGATTCCAAGCCATTGAGGAAGTGTTCCCAGAAGATGATATGAAGCTGCTCAACAACATCCGCAAGAGCAAAGAACGTGCTCGCCGCAACAAGAAGGCTGAGGAAGAAGAGACTGCTGCTCCTGCCGAGAACCCCAGAAACAGAAAGCACATTGCTGCCGCTGCCAAGAGCGAGAAGTACACCAACGAGTTTGACCGTGCCATCTACGGAAGCAGTTCTGAAGACGAGGACTCTGACGACGAAATGGAGGATTCCGGTCGCAACAACAGCAACAACAACAAGCAGGCCAAGAAGGGCCAGAACGGTAACAAGTTCATTGTTGAAGGCGACGAGCCACTCGATCTGCTTGACCGCCAGACTCTTGCTCACATTACCAGCAGCAAGCCTTCTGCCAAGCGCAACGCGCCTCATGCTCTCAAGGAGTCCTCCAAGTTTAAGACTGGTGCTAACGGCAAGCTCATGATTCACGACGAGGACATGGCCGGCGGCGGCGACGAAGCTGACCCCATTGCCAAGCTCACTTCCGGAATCGACGCCTACGTCGATGCCATCAAGAGCGGTCCTGTTCGTGGCCAGCGCGGAAAGCTCAAGTTCAAGCGTGGCGGCAAGCGCGAGGACGGCGATGATTTTGAGGACGGCGACGATGATGCCCCGA
This sequence comes from Geotrichum cucujoidarum, assembly GCA_030566025.1. Taxonomy (NCBI): domain Eukaryota; kingdom Fungi; phylum Ascomycota; class Dipodascomycetes; order Dipodascales; family Dipodascaceae; genus Geotrichum; species Geotrichum cucujoidarum. The sequence goes on from JAJMHN010000172.1 coordinate 24,598, forward strand.
AAAAGAAGGCTCCCCTTGGTGCCAAGAAGAACAGCGGCATGGGCAACAGAGGATTCAAGGGTGGAAACAACAACAAGAAGAAGGCTCAGCCTAAGCGAAACTTTTACAAATAAACAGAGCGTTAGGAACTCAAGAATAGGATGAGTGTTGTTTGGACACGGTTAGAAGAAAAAGTCATTTATATTTGTTTGTTTAGTTGATTTTGTTAATACATTAGTTTTTTCGTGAAAGAGCAGACTTGAAGGAAAAAAAAAGTAAGCGAGAGGTTAGAAATTAAAAATACATGAAACAAGCTAGAATAATAATAATAATAAGAGTAATAATACAAGTGCAACCGCGGAACAATAATCAATCAAGAAAAAAAAAAAAAGTAAAAAAAAAAAAAAAAAAACAGGGAATGATGCAAAATAGAGGGTATTAAGTTGATGAATAAAAATAGTAGTACAATGAAACGAGGTCCAAGGTTCAACAGAGGAAAGTCACTCTGGAATTTTGGGACACTCCAGTTTGTACTCATTAAATTAGGAAAGTGAGAAAGAAAGAACGGAAAGCAAAAGCTGGAACAAGGAGCGCGTGAATTACACAAGGCGTTCAACTTGATTCATATCCTTGACTCTCAGACTTCGGTGACTTGGAGCCACCGCTTCGTGCTGGTTTGACGGCGCAGCGGACTTGGGCTTGGCGTCGACAGCGACGCACTCAGAGATGCATTGCCGGCGAGCGACGCCTTGCTAGGCTTGATCGAGATGCTCGCGGGTGTATCCAGAGGGTATTTGGAAGATGTGGGGATACTGACAGACGCGGCAATGGGCTCGTGAGCAAGGGGCGGCGATGACGATGACGGGGTGTCAAAGTTGGAGAGCGGTGAAATGACGGGGACGGCGGTGGATGTGGTGGGGTTGATGGAGGGCACACAGGCAGTGGGGCTTGGTGTCGGAGGGGCCAGGCTGGTGTCGTCGTTGGCGTCGGGATCGGTCTTGACGGGTGTGCCGAGATTACTCTTGATGCGTGTGAAAAAGGATGACAGTTTTCTGTTCAAAGATTGTGTTTCACCAGCAATAGCACCCAGACCGGGAGTCCCCGAGGATTTGCGACGAGACGAGTTTGCCACTGCAGCAGAAAGCAAGTCCGAAGATTTTCTGAGGCTGGGCGAGTCTGAGGCGCTCGAGTCCGAAACGGACCGGAAAGAACATTCGGCCATGACGCCCGAGATTTCAGAGACGCCAATGTCAGAATAGCGTTTCGTGCGGTGCATATGTAGCGCGTCTGATTTGTCAGTCGAGTGTGGCGGGGTGTTTACAAGCGTGGAGTCTGGAGTACTCAGACCAACCACAGGAGGTGCGACCTGGATCGAGGACGGGGCCACTGCCGCCGTCAAGTCAATGTCGAGATCGAGCTGGTCCCTGAGGTCACGCAGCCCGGACTCGTATGAAATGTACCTGCGCACGTTCTTTTGCTGGTGAAGCGGGAAGTTGTCAAAGTACTCGTCCTCGCTGTTGACGCCGTCGCTGATGCAGGTCTCGCTGTCGCTGATATCAGCACCGCTGCTGGCTGTGCGTGCGTGTGGCAGAGAAATGACGCGGCGAAGGGGTCGCTGCGCACCGTGGCGGCGCTCCAGCGAGTCTGGAGGTGTTGGCAAAAAATCGTCGTCGGTAAACGAAACCTTCTTGGGTCGCTTCTGTTTCGAAGTCTGCACGACATGGAAGTGGTGGTGATGGTGGATTTCCGTTGTGACTAGATGGGGCGGCGGCGGTGCCATTTGCGATAGTCGGTGCATGTTTGGCGTTTCTGGTAGTGGTGACGGCGTCGCCAAGTCTATTGATGGCATGTGAGTTGTAGACGGGCGGACTGGAGTGGACTGGTGCTGAATGTCTACCTCTGGTAACGGCGGTTCTTGTCGCAAGCTGGGCAGGAGGTTCTCTGACTTGGCTTCGGTTTCGATGCTCTCGTACTGCTTGGTGAGTGCGTCGAGCAAGTCCTCAGTCTGTTTCCAGCGGGCCTCCACCTGACGAGCAGAGACCGACGCAGGGACTGGTTTCCGGAGGTTTTTGCGGGACAGGTCGAGTATGTTGATTTGGTCCTCCAAGGCCTGGGCACGGACATTCATGTTGGCCACTTTGGCCTCCTGAGAGTACTGTTCTTGAAGGGACTGGGCCAGAGACTCGACCTTGGTCTCTGATGCAAAGAGCGACTCGTTGACAATGGCGAGCTGCTTGATAAGCCGCGAGTTAGTCGACAGTATGGCGGCGTTTTCTTCATCCATGAGCCGTAACCGCTCACGGACCTGAGATATTTCCAAACGCATTGGTAGAAGGTGGCGCTAGTTGTAGAGACCTCTCAAGACCATCAACTCACAGAGTGGAAGATCTGACTGATTTGTTTTTTTTTTTTTTTTTTCTTGTCGAGAATCAAAAAAAATTAAATTCTCGTTTAGAAATGTTGTCGTCCTGCTGCACCGGGCTTGTGTCGAGACGCCGGTTCTTGTTAAGGCAATAAAGAATGTAGTCAACGCGTGCGCTGCAGAAAAAACGTGCCGGCACAGGGAACGGAACTGGCGCGGTGATGGAACACCCGGACCAAAGAAACGGCGGAGACTGAATAGGTAGGTGCTACAGACCTAAAAGGCAGGTCTAGAGCGTTTGGAGAAAAGAGCTTCGGCACGTCGCGAGCGCGTGGCGGTGGTATCGAGTTTGTGGTGTAGGGGGCGTGGCAGGCAGAGGCGGCGCGCGGAATAAACAAAGGCTGCACTGCACCGCAAAACAACTGGACTGGCAGATATGAGAAGCACACTGGAACTGGCAAAACAGCGGTGCTGGAACTGGAACTGGCACTGGAACTGGGCGGAAAAGGCTTTGGCGATGGCGGCGATGGCGGAGGAAAAGGCGACGGCGAGCTCGAGGACAAAGCGCTGTGCGTAAGTTGCGTTTCTCGAGTTTTCTGTGTGCTCTCAAACAATGCACGGGTAGCGCAACTTACGCAGATTTGCTTAATATTTACGCAGATTTACGCAGATTTACGCAGATTTACGCAAGATTTACGCGCTTTATTTGTGCCCGAACGGGTTTATTTATGTCGGTCCCAGTTTTTTTTGTGTCAAAATGGCGCACGCTGATTGGCCAGCACGGACCGGACCCAAGCTCAAATGCCAATCCCGGTGTGTCCAATTGGTCAGCACCTGCTGTAGAATTACATAATTGCGCATGACACGAGCGTTCCAAACGGGCGTTTTGGTTCGTTTTCCTGCACGGGCTGCATGGGCCATGCGTGGGATATGCACCTTGTGCGTTTGCTATAAGTGTGTTATGCACTCTATATGCAAGCTGTATGCGACCCAGATCACCGTTTTTGCCGTTTCGGGCACGTCCCAATTTCTGCTCTTTTTTTTTGGCTTTTTTGGCTTTCTTGTCGCTGGCTTTTCCGCGCCGTCGTTGCCATTTTTTTTTCTTTTCAACACCACCACGAACAAGCCCATCGGTCACCTGCCAGCCCAGAACTCGCCCTCGACCGCCCCAGACGCCACGGTCCAGCGCTCTCGCCACTACTCACGACCCTGCCGCTGTGTTATATACTCGTCTCTTTTTCTGTTTTCGTCTTTTTGTTTGCCCTCGTAGCGCTCGGGTCTCTACTGCTCTCGCCCAAGCCTCGGTTACTTACTCCACTGCTCACCCTGTCTCACCACAAGGCACTTGCGCCCGTTTGTGTTCAAACATTGCCCCATGCAAGAACACGACGTGAAAGCTAAAAACGCGGCTACTGCCGGCTCTGCTGCAGCACCGAATAACGACAATCCTACACCGACCCATACCATGCCCACCAAGTCGCTTTCTGTCTCTGGTGCGTCCTCGGCCTCGGCCTCGGGCACAAAAGTGAACCAAGCCGCGTTCATCCACAAGCTCTACTCCATGCTCGAAGACGACTCCATCAAGCACCTCATCTCGTGGACCCCGTCAAATGACTCGTTCGTCATCTCGCCGGGTGAAGAGTTCTCCAAGGTCCTGTCGCAATATTTCAAGCACACCAACCCCTCGTCTTTTGTGCGCCAGCTCAACATGTATGGTTTCCACAAGGTCAACGACACTTTCCACGGTGCAAATTCCTCCAACTCACTACTGTCAACGTCGTCTACAAACTCAGACAGCACTGCCCAGTGGGAGTTCAAGCACGGTGCTGGCTCTTTCAAGCGAGGAGACGTTGAAGCCTTGCGGGCAATTAAACGTCGCGCTTCCAGACCGTCAACTATACAACGAGACAATATTTCCCTAAAGTCGGTGTCGCTTTCAGTCCCCAGCACGCCTCCAGCTGACTACTCAACGCCTCCCCCACAACCGCTGCCTCACGCGCAGAATCCTGCACCAGGGCCAGGTCACCCGGCCGGCCCTCACATACCTGGCCCTCCCCACACACAGGGCTACTTGCCGCAACACCACACAGTACCATATTACCCGCCGCCAGACAACAACGCCGACGCTCGTTTGGCTTCTCTAGAGCACTCGATATTTGCGCTGCGCAGCGCAAACGCCATGCAGGTTTCGAAATACAACACACTGGTCGACTACTGCAAGCGCGCACATGCGGACCACATGCGGACCGTCGACACGCTAACACGACTTGTTCACACGCTGGACGCAAAACACGTAAAACAAGAACCAGAAAATTCGCCACAAGCACTAGAGTTCGAGCTAAGTCAAATACGGAATAATCTTCAAGCGCATACCGGCATTTTGGCACAAGTGGCCGTGGACGACCAAACACCATATATACCCCAGTACCCTGTGCCTCCGCCGGCAGCAGCGCCTGTGCCTGCTTCTTACCCATTCAGCAACCAATTCCACCCACACACAAAGTCGGAAATCTCGTTTGCTTCAAGCTCTCGCGACAGAGCCGGCTCGGTGTTTTACGACCCGTTAGCTCCAGCACCGGTCCCAACGTCGCCACGACAACACGTCGAAGACGGCTCAAAACTCATTCCTACCTCCGCTCCCCATTTGTCGGTGCATCTTCATCGAGCCTCTGCGCCTGGAGGACTCTCTCATACGCCACAACACCGGTCGCCCGCCAACTCGACACCCCCATCACCCACGCCGCGCCATGCTGAACACACACAACCCCCACCACCACAACCGTCTGGTCCCTCGCAACATCTGCAACAACCTCCACGCCACTACCCCGACGCCCCCGCCTCGCCGCCCAGAAGTGCACTATTGCCTACACGTGACCAACGGCCGGGTTCATTCCCGTTTGTCTCGTCATACCATGCCCAACGGCAACAGAGTTACCAAGGTGGATCTTTCATTCCCAGTTCAAATCCCTACGGGCCCACGTCGGGAAATGGGGCGCCGAATGGGCTTCCGAAGCTGCGCGCTGAGGCTATGGTTCCATTCAGACGTCATACCAGTAGCGAGCTTATTGCCAATGCATCTGCGTCTGGCCCTCTTCCACGCATTAGCGCTCCTGTTTCTATGACCACTCCACCTGACACGAGCAGCCGCAACAATAGTTGCGCCAGCAGCAATTCGACCGCTTCGTCTGCATCGACCACCGGCAATATTAACAGCGCGACGGCTACTTCATACAACCACTCGCCCAACAGCAAAATGATCCAGGGCCCGACGCTCACTTTTGAAGCTCCTTCAAGTGATTCTGCGACGTCCTCGCCCAAGGAACTACCAGCAAGGTCAGGCGGTACCTCGGTCCAGTCTCTACTCAACCCCACAAGCTCTTCTGCTGCATCGACACCAACAAAGGCCGAAAAGAAGGAGCCAGGCAGCCCTTGCGACGCCGACCACGATGGGAAAAGGGTAAAGGTTGTTTAAAACCCACGGCATGAAAAAAGTATAAAAATGAAACCCGACATTTGTGCAAACGGAAAAAAAAAAATTTGAAAACGAATTGAAATTCAACACTCCAACGGACTAATAACGAGAAAACACCGACACTATGAAATAAGACGATGAAAAAAAAAAATATTTTGTGTACATAGGATTTTTGTATCAGTACTGTTTACTAACCCAGTGCCGACGCCCAACTCACTTCTATCAAATTTACGAATCTATTTTTTCTTGTTGCCTTTTTTTTTTTTTCCATTCAGCTCATGTACTTTTCTTTTTAGGGGTATCTCTTTCTTTCTTGTTATTATTGATTATTTTGGATACTGAATGAATATGCTTCGTATTATTTATATGCTTCATGAAAAAATCAAGTTCTTTGAATAATTTTCCATCATCACTTTCCATCATTTGTCCTTACTTATATTTCAGTGATTCAGTTCTCGTATCCAATGCTTGTTCGAAATGCTTTGTCTACTTGATAGACATGTCGAGGTCCAGTTGCAGTGATTAATCATAAGGTAAATTCTGTGTTTGTTGCAGTCTTGTTTTACTTCGTCTTGCGTTTCTTTTGGCCCCGGTAAGAGTCAAAGAAGGACTTGTTGGTGCTAGCCCGTTTCGTCGTTTTGCTCCTACTCTCTTCTTCCTCGTCATCGTCGTCGCTGCCACTTCCACCGCCGCGGCCTAGTTTAGCCGGGCCAGCACCAGCTGCACCGCCGCGTGCCGTCGCCTGTTGCTGCATTTTGACTCGGTCAGCTTTATTTTTCAGTGAGTGTAATGCCTTGGCAGAGTTTGCCAGTGCTTTCAAGTTGACTGGAGTCTCTGTCGCACCGCCAGGTGGTTTGTAGTATTGGGACCGGTTGAGGGCGACCTGGACCGATTGCCGGTCGAGCTTGGACCGCTTAGAGCCAAGTCCCACGGAAGACGAGGGTAGCACGTTGAAACCGGAGACTGGCGATTCAGCAGCGTTTGCGCTTGGATCGGCCGCTGTGTCTTCGTCGCTCTCGTCGCTGTCGCCGCCGCCCAGCCAGCTCGCGACCATCTTCTGTCGCTGCTTGATCGAGAGTGCAAACTGCGCTGCTAAAACATCGCTGTTGTTTGATGTATTTCCTGGCTTTGCGCCCGTGCCAGTGGTCGGTTTGCTTTCCGCTGTGGACTCTATACTCGGTGCCATTGCTCAGGTGTTGGTGTTGATTGATGCGATGCTCTCAGAAAAGTTCGGATTTATTTTTTTTTTTTTTCAATCCTCCCAACTGCTTACCAAATGATGTGTAATCATTAAATAGTTATGTGACATAATCTGGGGCTACTTGGGCCTCGTCGCTCAAGCGGAGACTGAGTTGACCTGAGTTGACCCGCTACGGATGCAGAGAAATCGGATGACAGGAAGTTTGAAAACTCTCGACTTTCTCTTTCTTTCCTCGCTGAACTGCCAACTTTCTTGTCTTTCCTAGTATCTCATTGTATTTAGCTTTTACTACTCAATTTGACCATGTTTCGTTCTCACGCCCGTGGCGTTGCTCGCACTGTGACGCAGGTAAGTTTGATTTCGGCTAAAAGCGCAAGGGACCAGTTATACTGACTTCTTTTTCAGCTGCAAAAACGCTTCTTGTCGCTCCACGAGTACAGATCTGCCAACATTCTCAAGTCTTATGGCGTCGGTGTGCCTGCTGGAGAGGCCGCCGTGACACCGGAAGAGGCCGAGGCTGTTGCCCAAAAGCTGGGGGTTGAGGATATGGTTATCAAGGCCCAAGCGCTCACCGGAGGTCGTGGTAAAGGCCATTTCGACACTGGACTCAAAGGTGGAGTCAAGCTTATTTCATCGCCCTTTGAGGCCAAGATGTACGCCGAGCAGATGCTTCATCACAAGATTATCACCAAGCAGACGGGTGAAAAGGGTAAAGAGGTCACTGCCGTGTACATTGTCGAGCGTGAGTTTGTGCGCCGCGAGGCCTATGTTGCCATTTTGATGGACAGAGCTACCCAAGGCCCCATTATTGTCGCTAGCTCCCAAGGAGGCATGGACATTGAGGGCGTTGCCGCCGAAAACCCCGACGCTATCAAAAAGTTTGAAATCGACATCAATGTTGGCGTCACAGACGAAATTGCAAAGGCCGTTGCCGATTCCCTTGACTTTTCGCAAAAAGCGGTCCCCGAGGCCGCCGAATCCATCAAGAACTTGTACAAGGTGTTTTTGGAGAAGGATGCGACACAGATTGAAATCAATCCCTTGTCAGAGACTATGGACCACAAGGTGCTGGCCATGGACGCCAAGCTTGGGTTTGACGATAACGCGTTTTTCAGACAGGAAGAGGTGTGGTCATGGCGCGACTTGAGCCAGGAGGACCCACAGGAGATTGAAGCTGCCAAGCACGGGCTCAACTTTATCAAGCTCGACGGCGAGATTGGGTGCTTGGTCAATGGTGCCGGTTTGGCCATGGCGACCATGGACATTATTAAGCTTTACGGCGGCGAGCCCGCCAACTTTTTGGACTGCGGCGGTGGAGCCACCGAGTCAGCCATTGAAAAGGGTTTTGAGCTCATTACCTCGGACCCCAAGGTCTCTGCCATTTTTGTAAACATCTTTGGCGGCATTGTGCGCTGCGACGACATTGCGCGCGGCCTCATTGCCGTCACGCACCACCTCGACATTCGCATCCCCATTATTGTGCGCTTGCAGGGCACCAACCACGAGGCCGCGCAAGAACTCATTGACAGCAGCGGGCTCAAGATCTTTTCGTTTGTTGACCTGGACGAAGCCGCCGAAAAGGCGTGCCAAATGGCCCAGGTTGTCAAAATGGCCCGCGAGATTGATGTCAACGTCTCGTTTGAACTGCCCTTGTAATGCCGAAAAAATAAAATACTGATTGATTGGGTGGTTGCATCTCCTTAATTGGGGGTCTGGTTTCTTAGTTGCATAAATGTTTTAAAGAAAATTGAACTGTGTCAAAAAAAAGTTGTCGATGAAACCCAAATGTGGAGTTTTAATAAGCCTTGTCACACCTGTCTATCAGTAATTAAAGACTAGTTGAAAAGTTGAAAAAGCAAAATTGATTTCAATTCAAAACCCAAACTAACTAAAACTTATACCTTAAAAAGAACTAGACCAAAAAGAATAATAATAAAAATACAATAAATAAACTCGCACATTTACCAAGACCCTACTCAAAAGGGGGTCTGTAATCATTGAAGTTGTGCAAGCGTGGTAGGGCATTTGCTCAAAGTCATGTATCTTTCTATGACTGAGCGACGGGAACACGGTTGTTGCTGGAGCTGTTGTTGTTGTGATGCAAAAAGTCGCGAACAGACGCTGCAGGCCAGAGGCGCGTGAGCAGCGGTTGCTGTTGTTGTTGTTGCTTAAGCGGTGGTGCAGCAGCAGCGGCCGCGTTGTTGTGGGGGTAGTCGGCCGAGGAGACCATGAGTGCGGGCTGGTGCTTGTTGTTTGTCGACGACGACGACATGAATGCGGGTAGAGAGTACCGTTTGCGGTTGTGGCGGCGAGAGGATGTGGATGAAGAGACCTGGCGCGGGCGTGCGGCTGACGAGGCAGCAACGGCCGCCGAAGCTTGGTTGAGTTGGCTGTCGACGACGGCCTGGGTAATGCTGGGAGGAGGAGGGTGGGAAATGGAGTATGATGACTTTTGGACTGCGGCAGGGGCGGCAGAGGAGGAAGAAGAGGTGTAGTAGGCGCTGCGGTACCGTTTGCTGACGGATGCAGAAGCTGTAGAGGGAATGTTGATGCAAGACTCGCTGGCCAGGTTGGAGTAGCTCTTGAGCTGGCGCTTGCGGTGTTTTTCTCTAATCTTGGCTTCAATGGGCTCGAGGAAGGGCTTGAAATGGAGCAGCAAATCGGCTTGCTTGACACGGAGGTCCCAGTCGAGGAGGAACAAGAGCTGCTTCTCCATGAGGTTGACCTCAGCGACGTCAAAGAGGCCGTGGGTATGGCGGGCCCAGTGTCTGTTTAGCGGGGAGGTGTCGTTGAGGTTTTTGGCGGCCATGATGAGGCAGGCGAGGAAAACGCGGTGCTTTGTGCAGGGCATGCCACGGGCCAGCGGTGGCAGGCAGGCACGAAGTCGTGCGAGGTAGACAAGGGTGGTCATGAGCGTGGCAGTTTGGACGTTGGAGCGAGTGACGAGGGTGCGAATGAACTCTTCCAGCGTGGGCAGGGCTTCTGGGGCAGTGGGGCTGGATGTGGATTCCTTGCCTGCGTCTGCAGAGGAAGGAGATGCGGGAGGGCTGGGATATGCATCTGCTGCTGCTGCAGAAGCAGCACAAGCAGCGGTAGAAGCAGGAGGTGGAGGTGTCGCAGGAGAAGAATAGGGGAGATCGCAGCGCAGAACGGAGCTGGTAGTGGATGCAAGATGCAGGATCATTGCTGGCGACACGGGCTGGCGCACAAAAACTTCCAGAGCTTGGACGTCAGTCATGGCGGGGTTGAGGAATGGGAATGCTGGGTATCTGAAGGAATGAATGAACGAAACAGGCGAGAAACCGGCCTATATAAACCAAGAGAGAGGGCAGGAGAAGAGCTTGTGGGATGCAAATGAGCTGGGTTTCGAAAAAGCGAGCTCGCATGAAAAGCCAGGACCATTTGTATTTATATTCTGTTGCGAGTGCTCGTTGCTTTTGCGTGCCTGTCAGTCGGGCTAGAGAGGCTGACAAGGTGATTGCCGAACTGAGATCTGCACCATCGCAGGAGGGAGAGCCCGCGCTGTCTTTGTTTGGGGCCCAAACGGAACCGCCGCCCAAAAGGGGCCCCAAACACGGGAAGGGCAACAGCGGGTCTGGAACACGCAGCGAAGCGCCAACAAGTCCGGTAGTTTTTGGTCCTTGGTTTGGGGGTCGCAACTGCTGCTGCTGTTGCTGGAACATTGATTAATGTCGCGTTTAGACGCTGTTGCAAAGGGCGCGCTCCAAGGACTAAACCAGCGCCCGCTCTCGCAGGTCTTTCCAAATCAGCGCCTGCTCTCCATAGCTCCATAGCTGGTAGCGTCGCGCGCCCTTCATTGCGATCTGGGGATTGACGGCCTGATCTAGATGGGGCCTCCAGGATCAATCACTGTGATCCCTCGTTGCTTTTTTGGGCCGGCATTTCATTCCACAGCAGCAGCAGCAGCAGCAGCAGCAGCAGCGAGCGCGCGCGCGTGGTCTTTGTGCGCGCATGGGCCTGGTAGAAAAACCTGAATTTCTTAGGCAGCGAATCGAGGTGGGCGCCCTGGCGTGGGAAAAAGCAAATATTTCCAGACACACCAAAGAAACCACCGCGTACCTCACCCCAACGCGCGCTCACCACCTTCACGGGCTCACCGGTGGCTGGTCCATGCACGACCTGGGCACCGCCGGACTCGCCATCGTCGGCGTCGTCTGTACTGGCGGCGGGCTCGGGCTGGAGACCAAATCTACAAAGCCCAGACCAGGGAGCAGAGCAAGGAGCGGACCAAGGAGCAGATAAGTAGCAGACGCAAACAACCTGTGTCACCTTGTAAACACATGAACCCCAGCACCAGAAACATCGCCATCCCTCATGTTTTACATTAAACCAACGGCCCCTTTGCACCGGCCTCCTTCGCCCGGACAGGCAGGCCCTGCTAAGGTTTTCTCGTCTTTCAGTCTGGTGAAAGCCCTGGTTTAGGTCTCAGTGCCGAACACTTTGTTGCCCAATCGAGCATCCTGGACCGTTGCAGCTGTCTCACTCCTCGCTCTCAAACTTCTCGCACAACTTCCCGCGAGCCCTTGGCTCCTGCTTGGGCCTAGCACCGCAAAACAAAGCAAAATCAACTGCAAGGCCAATTCACTATACTACAGG
>JAJMHN010000173.1:0-36082 GCA_030566025.1 Geotrichum cucujoidarum
GTTTCCTTTTCTTGACCAGTTACTTTCCTGAGACTCGACTAGCACCTTCGTTTGTCTTGAATATATTATTTTATTGAATTACTTTACTTGTCTCCTCGCCTCGTCTACTCGCTCACTCGTCTACTTCGCCCCCGTCTTCGAGCTCGGCCCTCGTCGGTTCCCTACGGGACCGACTCCGGGTCGAACTCTTACATGAAAACCAAAATTTAAATATTTACTAGATATAATGTGGCAGAAGCTGCAAACGCATAGATTTTGTAGTAGGTTGATTGTGCTGTTAATGGTTGTATGTTTTTTTATGTAAACTCAATTAAATGTAAAGTAAATTTATTTGTAAAATATTCTAGCCATTACTGGAAACCCATTATCTGCCAGTGCACTACGTAAAGAATTATGAAAACGTCCAAGGTCACACTCGACTTTTTTCTTGTATTACTTTTTTTTTTTTACTTAAATAGAATAGAATTTAATTGTGGCTTGGTCAATTCAGGTTACTTGCAGAAACAGTCCGTCTCCAAACACTAACGTCTATTTTCTAATGATATTCGTACTACGCGCTGACGAACTACCGCCAAGTCAAATGCCTGCTTTGATATTTCAAAGCGTATTTGACAGGACACAATATAAACCTGAAGTATCCAAGTTTGACCAGCATGTGTGGTTATTTGATTTGAAGCTTAGTTTGAAAGCGGGTATGTTTGTAGCAGTGACGCCATTCAAATCTGTACAGATGAGAATCAGCTTTCTCGGCCTAGCATTGGTATCTCATTTTAGCGCAACAAGCTAAATAAACCTCCATGTTTTTCTCTCTGGAGACATTAATCACTGGCTGAAATGCTGCAAGACACTTGCGTTAGTAAAGGTCTGTAAGCATCACGTCAGATCATCATGACTGAATATTTTGTAAAAATTGATAAGTAGGCATTGGATGTGTTGAGTAATCCAAGTGTGCTTTTGTATATTAATCAAATTGCGGTAATATAAGTTGAAGGGGGCTGAGCAGCAAAAGTAGCTGACTCAAAGTCTAAGAGGCCTTGCGGTTGATGAAGCTACACGAGATGAAACTGTAGACGGCGTTATATAGGGATTGTCTACATTCAAGTTACATCGAAACAAGCACGCCAAAGACTTTATTAGAAGTAATACAAAATTCAAGACCACAATTACCAATGCTCTACTTTTTAATTTCTATTTGATATAAAAACACATAATCGTTAGCAAACTCGATACAGACAATAAATAAATATTAAATGAAAACTCTCAAGCCTCATATCTAGAGCTGTGCTCATTGTTGGCAGGACGGTGCCAAGATTTGAAAATATTATGGCCGGCAAAAAGGAATGAAATGATGCCTACACAAAACGCCATGACACCCAAGCTCAGAGCCATGACGTCCCATCCTTGTGAGAAGAACGTAGCGCCAGCTTGAAACGGTCCTACCAAAGTGCCTACAGCAAAGCCGACGTTGAACAGACCGTAAGCCTGGCCAAACCCTTTTCCCTTGCCGTAAATGCCAGGGTGCATGGCCTCAATGGCCGTCACCGCCTTGGTCATTTCCGCAAGTGCCGGTGATGACACGGCCATAATACAAAAGCCCAGCAAAATCATGAGCGCAAAAAACAATACAATTTGTTGTGACGTGTGCTTGTGTGGGAGTCGAAGCAAGATGAGTATTGGCGTCATGAGGAAAAACCCGCCTGAAATGACAAACTTTGGCCCGCACTTGTCAGCAAGCATGCCAACCAGCGGGTCAAAAACGGTCGGGACGGCGGCTGCCAAAAATACAAGGCCGGCCTGCATGGAGTCGAAACCAAACAAGTCGTGGGTATGAATGGCGATTGTTGCGTCCATGGCGGTTAGGATCCATGAAATGGCGATACCTAAAAGAATTGCATTGAGGATTCGGCTGTGCTGCAAAAGCGAGATCATGACGCTGAGGCGGTAGCGCTTGCCCCGGATTTTGATGTAAGTGCCGTGGTCGCGCTGCAGTCGTTCTTGGCGTGCTTCAACCTCGCTCGAGTCGTCGACTTGGTCAATGTATCGGTTCATGTAAGTAAACATGCTGGGAGACAAATTGAGAGGGTTGTCGTAGCTCAATTCCACGGCCCTCTGATGTCTTCGTTCCTTGAGCTCGCTCCGTTCAAGCATGAATAACCTCAGGGCAATGTCTAATGCAAGGACGGCAAAGCACAGGTAAAAGAGAGGATAGTATCCGCTTCGCTTGTAGAGAATTCCACCCAAAAATGGGCCTAGGAAAATACCTAGAGATGTTCCAATGGTAGGATAACTCATGAGATAGGCCATGTTGTCGGCATCGCCAGTGTCGGCAATAATTGCAAGGCCAACGGTCCACACCATGGACCCGGACAAGCCTTGAATGACTCTACCAACGTGGTAGAGCCACATGGCTTTGGACAGACATATAATCAATGTGCTGCCCAGCACAATGACGAGCCCAGCCAACATGAGTGTCCGACGCTGTCGCACCTTGTCCGAAATGTACCCAAATATAAACGCACCCACAATCAGTCCGATTGAGTAAACACCCAACGACAGCGACACCTGGCCTTGCACCGAATCCTCCGAAATACCCATTCGCGTCACAAACAAAAAGGGAACTACAGGCACAATGACGGCGTAAACGAAAATGTCGGAGAAAATGGCCAAAGTGACTGTGAAAATAATGACAAAGGTGGAAGCTCGGAGCTCCCACCACCACTCTTTAGACCATGGCTTGAGCTTTATTGATTCCTCGACAAATTTGGCACTGGACGTGGGCGACTCCGGAGGTAGCAGCGGCGTAGGTGAATGTAAGGTAGTCAACTCTTTACTCATATTTGGTAAAGACAACAAGATTGCTGGTAGAAAAAAAGTAGTATGAATAAACAGGATATTTTTCCCTAGAAAAAATAGGCAATTGCAGGGTATATATAATAAAAACTAAATGAAGTTGAAATGAACGCATTTATGGGGGCTTAGAGTGGTTTATAATAATCCGCTCAGCGTCGTAGAAACCTTTCTTCCTTACATGGGATTTGCACCTGCGCATGGCTTTTCGTGCAAATTAAAATCATTCACGGCGTAAGTACAAAGCATTGTTTCCTCACCTACCGGAGACAGGTACCTACTTTGAACTGCGTCGTGTTCATCATGATGTAGCCTGTTTCCCGACCGTTTTTGGTCGATTGCTGAGGAAAACTTTATTGCGCCTTGTAAGGTGAGTAGAGTCAGCAAGCTGGGCTTGTATGCAAGCGCATCGGCAGTCACTCTGGGACCGCGGGAATAGCGCGAAACATTGCCTGTTTCCCGAATGGATCTTGTAACCTCTCGTCAGGCCTCGATTGAGGGTCTTTGGAGCTTGTTTTGCGGGATATTCAGAAAGAGAGTTTTTATTTTACCAGCGCATCACAGCCTCGTCAGATCTCCATAACGCACGGCGAGCCCATAAAATCCGCACCGCGCCTCCTGCCCCGGCGAAGCCGTTTCAGATCCTGGCGCCTCAAACAGGGAAAGCGCACCAAGAAAGCCGCTTTGTATCGATTGCTCCATCATCATAATGTTTTGTTCTCGTTTGGCTGAACTTGGCTGAACTTGGCTCAACGGACGGTTAACTCCGGGCTGTGTGTTGCTTTTCTTGTTCTCGCTCGTCAAAAAATCTAGATTCCCGAAAGCCCGGCCGTTTATGCATCTCTGCAAACTTTAACTTGGAAGCCAAGACTTTTGTGACAACGCCACAACCAAAAACATCCTGCAAAGTTCAAACGTCATCCTCGTTGCTCAAGACCTACGACTCTCGTAGTATCGAAGCTTTAGCGCAAAGGCCGCCGATTGACGTTTGAAATGTTTTCTTGCTACTCAGTACACAAGGGCCGGTGAACCGGACACTGTGCTGTACTGATAATTTGTCATCATTTACGTATAAGGTTATATAAGCATATTTGGCTGGCCGATTCAATTGCCGGAAGGCTCACAATCATGAAAATGAAACTATCCCCCTACGGGCCTACGCAGGTCATTCGTTGAAACTCGACGCACAACTTTGTCCTTTCAACTCTTGAAGCTTCTTTCAAGACGGTATTACGTTGTTTAGTCAGTAATCGCGCAGCTCGGTATGTACGTGAACATTGATGAGCCCTGGCCATTCTCTTTAATTATTCACACATTACTGAGTGGCAAGCTCGAATCATCGCCGTTGGTACATCTATCCAGGTATCTCAGCACAAGACAGTTGTTCCGTAAGCTATGACGGGTGTTTTCTGTCAAAGTACGGTATTGGCTCTGATCCATGCTTAGATTAAAGAAAAGTCTTTGTTCGGCTTCGAATGACTCTGGTGGTGTTCAAACCGTTTCCACCCTGCTCGGAAAATTACAAAAGGTGTTGCGTCACAAAAACTCGTGGGGGTACAGTCTAGCAAGTTGTTATTTTCTTCTGCACTAGCGTTACACAAGAACGAAAAAAAAGCATGCTAAGAAATATTTAGCACGCACGAATCTCAGTTTCTTGTTGCAGTTTTTCTGCTTGGCGCCTGCATGGAAAGATCAACACCGTACTGCAATCACGGATTATTTCCACCAGGCCTCGGCATCTTTGTTAATGCGGATAATTTGACAGGCGTGGTTGTGCTCACATAGCAGCCCAAAATTCGTTGGCTTCTTCCTTGACAGTATGTTGCGACGATCAAAGTAAAAATCAGACGCACCCAGCTCAATAACTGCATAGTTAGACCAACGAACAGTATCTGCTCAGACACGGAAACCTCACTCAATTGCTATTTCATACTGTAAACCCTTCTACGTCTCACAACCTTAAAGGGAAGGAACCACGTAAGCTCGTATGAAATTTCCAATACTGAGCAATTCATCATGATTCTATTGTCATGGAGTTGGAACACAAATATCACCTCTGCCAAATTTTAAGCACATGAAAATACATCTCTGCATAAGTGTCAATTTCCGACAAACACAGACGGCTTTAACTTGCACTGATACTCAAAAAAAAAAAAAAAAAAAAAAAAAAAAAAAAAAAAAAAAAAAAAAAAAAAAAAAAAAAAAAAAAAAAACTCTTTGACAAGCCAGCTGAAAAGTGATACCAAAACAAATATCATAATATCATATACCCCTGGTTCTTTGTAGTTGGAGTCATACTAGAAAGTATAATAACGGTGCGGGTCAACACAATGGTTTGTTGTTCAGAAGCATAATCGAGAACATACATAACTGTAACCCTAACACTCTAAATATTACAAATTTGCGACCATTTAGTTATCGTAGCATTAAAAACGCATTATTTGAAGGCCAAAAAACTTTCAAGTTTAGGTATTGTGAAAACGTGAAAAAATCATCACGCTGTACAAATACTTGAAAATGTACAAAACTAGGAGAACGACAAGGAACTTTGAGTGCGAGGAAGTATGTACGAGGTAATTGATTGACTAAAAAGTTCTTATATAAACGAGGGAAAACACTCGGCTTTTATAATAAAACGGAGCCCGTAGTTCTTGGGAAAACAAAGTAGAATAAAAAGGAGCGGAGTCCAAAAGACCTGGTATTTTGGAACGGTGGCGGCTTGACAAGGAACTCGGCAAGGAAACACGCAAGAGTGACGTTAGGTGACGTTAAGTGACTCATGGTGACCAGGAGGACGGTGGACAAGGTTTGTGTGTGTGTGAACACCGTCAACAGGGTCAGTGGCAAAGCTAAGGGAACTTAACAGTACCTTCGGTACTGGCAAGACACGGAGCTGGGAATACGAGCTTGACGAGCAAAGCCAAAGAACGGCATGGGGACAAGTCTGGCTGGAGGCTAGCTTAGGCTAGCCGAGCTTCTTGTGACGCAGGCTTGATAGGACTAGGAGCAAGGTAAAGAGCAAGCTTGTGATACAAGCTTGGGGATGACGTACGGCTGAGCTTGAGCTGCAAGTGAAGACGTTTGTAAGAGATCTCAGCCACGAGGGAGATGAAGAGTGGAACGGGGACCCGGAACTAGGAGGTTTAGGGCTGATCTCTTACAATTAATGTTGAGAATCAAGCCCGAGGGGTCGGAAATAAGGCGAGATCTCAATTGACTCGGAATAAAAGGAGAGAGAGCCGAGATAATAATCGAGAAGGTTGTTCGTTGTAGAAGAGGAACAAGCATATGAAAGGAGAGTTTCTGATGAGGGCTTGCCCGCAAGCCCGAGGGTTACGACTTCAAGGTATGGAGGGCTAGGCCCGACCAAGGAACCTTAGAAGAAGGACCAAAGGTTTGACTATTAATCAAGCTGAATTGTAGCGTTAAGAAAAAGACCACATTTATTGATGACCCCTGAACCTCAAGGGAATCAAAGGGATATTTATACTTATAAAAATAATCATAAAAAACTTGAAACGAAAATCAAACAAACTCTTAAAGAAGGAATCATAACTCAAATCTCGTAAAGTAACTCAAGAGGGATCACAAGGAAGGCAATTCAAGAATCACGTAACTTGATGAATAAGAATCACTAAGCGCTTACTTCATAAATGAAGACGCTGATAATAAATACCAAGCCAGAAGGGATCTCAAGCCAGATCCGTCACAATTAAAAAAATTGGCACTATGGCCGAGCGGTTAAGGCGAAAGATTAGAAATCTTTTGGGATTTTCCCGCGCAGGTTCGAGTCCTGCTGGTGTCGTTTCTTTTTTGTCAGTAGTTTTTTCATTGATAGTACTATCTTAGCTTTGTATGGAGGTTCGACGGTCTTCCGTTAGAACAAAATGTTGATGAGTGTTTAGGATCAATCAATAAGTATGGTCGCAGAAAAGTCGAATTTCTTTTGATCAAATTTACATCAATACTGAGTGAATGCACTTAAGTAAATTACCATTTTATCTTACATAACTTGAGTCACTACACGTGACCTTATTAGGACAATTTTAAGAGCAGAAAGGCACGGTATGGTTACCTTGATTTACAAACGACAAGCGACCGGCGTTGACAGTTGAAGACAAATTGACCATGATTTTTTGCAAAATTTGAAAACATTTCTCTTGACCGGCAGATGAAGTAGAATTTACACACTATTTTGGAGGTCAGAGTCTAACGTGAGCTAATTCATTAACGAGTACAGCATTTGGCGCCGGTATCGTGATCGATGGATTCTCTGAGAAACAGTGCGTTTGGGCAACTAGTTTATTTGTTTACATCGACCACACGTTTTGACCCTGTTGAAAAGCGGTCAGACTTTGTCATATCTGCGAAATACCAACCGAGCTTGAGCCAGTCTTTCGAGCAAAAGCGCAACTCAACTGAGGGTCCTGAAGCACCAGAAACTCAACATGAAATTCCACTTGTACATGAAACCAACTTTATAATTGTGGACTGGTACGGTCCAGACGACCAGGAAAATCCTCAAAACTGGTCCAGTATGAAAAAGTCGTGGATCATGTCGTGTGTGGTGATTCTGACTGTCGCAGTTTACATGGGCTCCGCTATCTACACCCCAGCAATACCTGAAATGATGCAAGAATTGAACACTACGAGAATCAAGTCGATACTTCCGCTGACTACTTTTGTGCTTGGATACGGCATCGGTCCAATGGTACTGGCACCGCTCTCGGAACACGTTCCATTTGGAAGAACCCCAATCTACATCATCAGTCTGTTTCTTTTCACAGCCATTCAAGTTCCGATAGCTTTGGCAGATACTATTGAGAAGATTGTAGGACTACGTTTTCTTGCAGGAGTTCTTGCCTGCCCTGCTCTTTCTATTGGTGGTGCTACCATCGGTGATACCTTTCACCCGGAAAAACTCTATCTTGGTCTCATGTTTTGGGGTGTGTTTTCCATGTGGGGGCCTTCTCTAGGTCCGTTGATTGGAGGTGTGTTGGCACAGCTTACGACATGGCGCTGGACGTTTTGGTTCATGACTGTTGAGGTAGGAGCTGCAGGACTTCTTTTGTTTTTCCTTCTTCCTGAGACACACGCAGCGACTATCTTGCACCGTCGAGCACAGCATCTTCGAGAACTGACTGGCAATAATCTCATCAAGTCTCCTTATGAAGTTTCTAAATTTGAGAGGCCGTCGTCTATCAAGGAAATGGCTATTGAGATTCTTTGGCGACCAATCTTCATTGCATTTTTCGAACCTATTGTGTTCTTCTTCAACCTTTATTGCGCGTTTCTTTACATTATCATTAATGTCTAGTTTGAAGCATTCCCAATCGTGTTCATTGACCTCTACCACTTCAACGACATTGAAAACGGACTTACATACATCACTTCTTTTGTGGGTTCGGCAATAGGCGGTGTGCTATACATTTTTTTGTTGCGCCGACTCATGAATTCATCTAGAAAGGCTAATATCGAAATGTTTTTGATTCCAGCCATGATGGGCTGTTTTTCTCTTCCCGTCGGTCTATTCATATTTGCATGGGGGTCTTCAACTCACACACACTGGGCTGCACCTGTCATGGGGACTTTCATATTTAATGTCGGTTCCATAATGATCTTCCAGTCTATTTTTGCATACTTGGGACGTGGTTTCCCTAGATTTCTTGCATCTGTGTTTGGCGGAAACTGCTTGATGCGCTCGTGGCTAGCTGCAGTATTCCCGTTGTTTGCTAATGCTTTATTTGAAAATACCGGGTCTAAAGAGTTTCCGGTAGGCATAGGAGGATCTATTTTGGCGGTCATATCGGCGGCCATGATTGCGATTCCGTTTTTCTTTTACCGCTATGCGTTCCACTGAGAGGAAGGTCAAAGTACGCAAACTAAAGCATTTTCGGCAAAGTATTTGACATTTATATCAATAGCATAATTATAGCAATACGTCTACAGTTCCATTTCTCCAGCTCTAACATCCGTACCACTGAAGGAGGTGATTATTTACAATTTGCAATAGGCTTCTGTACCTAGATTCTTTGGATTTTACTCATAAGAACGCACATTAAATAAAAATTTATCTACATCCTGAATAATCATTATATTCTAATTGCACAATCACGATTAATAAGTTTTACATGAGTGGGAAGACAATCGCAGGTTATTTTGAAGTCCATTGAAAACATTTTTAAAAAAAAAACCTAAAAAAAATCGACACCAGCAGGACTCGAACCTGCGCGGGAGAATCCCAAAAGATTTCTAATCTTTCGCCTTAACCGCTCGGCCATAGTGCCAATTTTTTAATTTTTAAAAATGTGTATAAATTGGCAGGAGTGTATAAAAAATATTGGACCTTGAATTCACCGTTTACCTGAGCGAATTTGTATAAGAACCATTTGTTAAGAAGGATTTTTTCTTGCTTAAACAATAAATTTTATCTGTTTCTAGAAGATATTTGGATCCAGTGAGTGACTGAAAATTAAGAAAAAAAAAAATACTTAGATTAAAAGCTAGACTTTTTACATTTTAACATAATTGATATCAGTGATAAAAAAGTGATAATAAATAATAAACTCATCAGTAATCCATTCCGGACCCATACCAGATGTCCAATCCATAGTACAATGGACTACCCGTGTTGTCATACTGGGGGCGCTGCGACCACAAGCTTCTAGCTAATCCAGTCACCTTGTAACTATAAGGATCTTCGGGATCTCTTACAGGGTAAAGCAACTCTGATTCAGAGTTCCAAATTGGGTGGCAGGCCCTGAAGTCCACAAAGTACTGCCAGTGGACTACACCCTCAATAAAGTTGTTGGGATTGGTAGGGATGGGACGGTAAGAGCATTGAGTGTTTTGCTGGCCGTAGCAAGAAAGCATGCTATCAGAACGAGGCTCATTTGCAAGAGTGGTAAGGTATATCTCACCTCTGGTGTGAGTGTACTGCGGCCCGATTGGAAGGAGTGGGACTTGATCTTCGACTCTTGTGACACGGAAGTTACGGCGGAAGCCTTCCAAACCTTCCTCCTGGTACTTTTCAGAGTCAAACAGTTTGTCAAACCAATCAGCCCAGTGCTTATTGCCAACTTTGGGTGCACCAAACGTAACGATAGCTGGGTCAAAGCCACGAAGCTTAATATTTGCACCAACCAAAGCAGCCACACTTCCTGCATGCGAATGTCCAGTGACAATAAGCTGGTAGCCGGCATACTTTGGGTCCTTCAAAGTTGCATCAAGCTCAGTATGCATAAGCATCATGAGCCTCTGGTAGACGTTGAAAGACCCTGCATGAACGTAGCACTTGTCCTTGATACCGGTCCTAAGGTCGACATTACCACACTTGGCAGGGTTTAAAGTTGCATCGTTCCAAACTTTTTCATCAAAGTTCCAGGGCAGGTAGTCTTTTTGGGTAAAGTGCAACCGCTCGTATCTGTTCCAAATTGTCTGTTTGAAATCGGTGATACCCAGTACGAGCCACTTCTTCGTACTGTCCTCGGCGAGATAACCTCCAATGGTCGCCTTACCCGGCTCAGTGTGCTTCCATTGCTTAATCAGTGCCGTCTCATTAAACTGGTGGCAACCATAAACACACTGGAACTTTCCCTTGATACCGTAGGTGCGGGTTGAGCATTGTGATATCTGAGCGTAGCGAGCAACGGGAACTAGAAATTTGAGCAGCTCATTGTCAACCTGGTATCTCTGGGTCGCATAAAACTTGGACGTACCCCAAGAGTAATCAGCAGGGGGCTCTGTAGATTCTTCATATATCACATCCGGCTCTATTATGTTTGCTGGTATATCATTGCCAATGGGGACAGGAGTGAAAGACTCCAAAGGCATATGCAGCATAGCGTTCTTCTTCCTAGCACCAGAAGTTTTTGACGGGATAGGAGGCGCGGAAGATGTCGAAGAAGAGGATGAAAAAGGTATTGTAGTTTGTAAGCCCAAGGAATGTGACTTTCTGCCTCGAAAAGACAGAAAGGTCATGGATGAAGATGTAGGCGTTTGCTTTGGAAGTGCCTGTGATGACAATTCTCCAGTAGACAAGCCCTCAGAAGATTTGGCAAAGCTGGTGGTAAAAAGACCTGTAGCAGTGCTTGCAGCAAAAATTGCGGACTGAGTTAGTACAGGTGAGGCGGCACCAGTATGACTAGGTTGCAGCGATGCGTGAAAAATTGAAGAAAGGTATACACTGTACAGATCTCTGTTTGGTGCATAGCTCTCAGTGGGGATGACTGCAAAACCTCGTCCGGTAGGTCTATCAGACGTAGTTGGTACAGGATAGAGATCCGCATTGGCCGTGGGCAAGTCGTATGGAGCGTCTGGTTCTAAAAAGGACGTGATGATTTTGATGTATTCCCATGGGTTGTTCTTGTTTTCCTGCACCTTGTCAGGGCGGTAAATTCCAGGAATGAAAAGCCTACCTTGATCACCAATGGGATCAAGAGTAGCATAAGCAGCACTCACTGTGGAATGCTGAAATGAAGGCTTTGTGAAGCTAGGCACCACGTTTTCATGCTTGACCTTGGGAAACAAAGTAGGACGGGAGCTCACAGGGACAGGCGTAAAGGTACTGGTATCGTTACGGGGCACAGGGATCGCCGTAACGGTCACTGATACAGCAGTGAAAGTTATCAGAAGAGTGAATGACACCATTGTCAATAGACTTTGCTCAAAAGTAGTGGTTTTATATTAGCAAGTTTTATTGTGAAGAAAAGACAGAAAATATCATTTAGAGGAAGATGAGCCTTGTATTTATACTTATTTTCTCACCAGGTCAGTAAGAGGCAAACCATCTCAGGCCGCCAAAATTTTGGAAAAGGAAAGTATTGTAATTCAAGCTTTGGGAATTGTTTGGAAAAAAAGCTAGTTTTCTTGGAGTAACTTGATTTGGATTGTGTTCCTGGAAGATCACAAGTTTAAGCTCAGTTATAGGGACATGGCCGTAAAGAAACAAAAGGCTAAATATCTCCAAGTTAAGTTTGACGGCTTCCTCGACGCATCATAAATATTATTTTTTATAGTTTTATAGACCATCTATAGACTCTTAGTTCATCCATACCTTTTTCACTGCTATTCCCATTAACTCTCTATAGCCGATATCCACACGTGCGGGAGCACCTCTTTCTTTTCCCAAATCAATAAAAAGACATTTTTGATTCAAGCCGGGTTTTGTGCTTGTACTCAGTGCGCTGGTTGTACTTCGAGTGCTGGTCCTGCTGGTGCTGGTGGTACTCTGCGTGTTGCTCCTGGTGGTGGTAGTACTCCACGCCAATGCTGGAAAATTTTTCATTCAGTGAGTCTAATTAAAAGTTTGGTTTTAGCTTTGGCTGCTCATGAGCGCTTCTCGGTAGACTATTCTTACCCTATTCTTACCCATTAAGGACTGGTCGAACTTTGCTCGCGGCGGACTTGCCAAAAAAGCCTGGTTGGCCTCAGTTTCCGAAATTCCCAACCATTCGGCCAAATTGTCGATGTCGGTAGGCTCTAGTGACATTACCGCCGACGTGGTGTGGAAATATTGTTTGAGGCAAAGTCCGTAAGCCTTTTGGTGTAACATCATCTCCACTAGACCGCATCTCATGGCCTTTGCGTCGTCTTTGGGCTGCTGGAAAATAAAAGCCCCCGCCACTTTGCCGTAATGAGAAAACGAGTCGTACAGGTCAACAGGGTGCCATTGCAGGGGAAGATTTCTGACCATTACAACAGTGAATGCAATTTGCGAATTAGACGTTTTCTCAGTATCGTTTTGTTTTTCATTGCTTGTGTTTTGCGTCCTGTATGGAGGTAATCGGGGCCTCACATGCCTAAGTTGTAGGGTTAGAAAAGTAACAAAATAGGTAGTTCTCCAGAAGTAACATGAAACTCACAAAGCCAGGTTGTTCAAAACCAAGTCGTGCCGGTACGCAAGAGCCTTTCTGGTTGACGCAGTATCCCTAAATTTCACAAAGCTGTAGTACTTGTAGCTTTTGGAGTGATACCAATTGCTGTCGTCACTTTTCTTGATGACAGCGCTGGTGATAGGCCCTAAAGTCGATTTTGTTAGCGCGTTGTGTAGAGAAGTCTGTTGCAAAATCCATACCGAACTGTGAAAATATCTTGAGGATATCTCTCTCTGTGGTCTCAGGTAGAATGTTTCCCACAAAAATCGTAGTTTCCATTTCTTGTTCCTTGCTCCATTCAGGGCGGTCAGCGGGTCGCATCCTAGGACTCTCGCGATCGTCTCTGCTGTAAGGCGGCCTGTATTTTGGTCTCTCTGATTTGCCCTGGTGAGCATTGCTTGCAGTATAAGCTACATCTTCTCTCATTCCTCCTCTAGTATGGCGTTCCGAGTTGGTGTCGACACTAAGAGTGGGCCTTTCGTATTTGTGGTGGGACATGGCTGATGCGTACTGTAGTTCAAGTATGAAAGAACGAGAGTTCACTTCGCCAAAGTTATTTTTTAAACCGTTCTTGATAGGGGTTACATGACCTTCGCATCGTGATACAGTGGCCCAGTGTTGTTGGGTCCTGGGAAACAAAAAGTTAAACAGTTACTGGGGCTACAGTACATCGCCGTCGTGATGCATCACGAGCATCCAAGTCTCTCATTTCAAGCACCATCATTTAATCCTGAATCAGAAAGAAAAATAAATAATATTAACTTCATCGACACGTTACTTATCAACACAGTACAACCCCGTAACTTCAAACCGGTGCCACCATACTAGCCACCTCATTTTCAAGCACTTCATTTTTCACTTTGAGCGCTTCGATTTCTTTCTGCGCTTTCTTGTACTTTGAAGTCAAGGCCTCGTTTGCAGCTGTTTCAGACATTCTATCCCTATTAGCGCCCTCTAATTCCAACGAGCGTTGTTCCAATTGCAATCTGAGTGACCCCAGTTCGGCTTGTGCTTCTCCAAGGCTTTTTTCCAGTGTATCTACCGAAAGAATTTTAGTAGCGTAATCATCTGGTTTGTGGCGTGGACCAGACGTTGGTAGTGTAGAAGGAAGCCCAGATATACTTTGTTCATCAATTGAAGAAGAGGACGAGGAAGCAACAGGAGAAGAGATGCGGGTTGGAGGTGATATACTTTCTTCGCATTCAGCTTCCGAGTCATCAGTAGACAACTCCCTATTGTATCGCACCTGTTCCTCAAAAAGAGCCTGTTGCACTTGCGACTTGTCTCGCTCTTCTTGCAGCTTCACTTCTAGAGCTTCAGAAATGTCCATCAGCTCCAAATAGTTGGCCTGGCTTTCAGCAATTTCAGTTTCCTTGACTGACAGAGCAATGTTTTTGTTTTCGAGCTCCAACAGAAGAGCCTCATTCTCTGTTATTTTTTCTTCCAAAAGTGCGTTGGTAGAATCTATGAGCGCGTTTTGTGCTGCAATCTGTTCGTATGCTTCTCGATTTTTTGCGCGAGACTCAAGTAGCGCAGTTTGTAAAGAGCTGATGGTCTTTTCGTAATCGGCTATAACACCCTCAACAGCCTTGTGGAACTCCTGTGACCGATCAGCGCGCTCCTTGTGGCTCTCTGTGGTATCGTTTCCTAGACCTGATATCCCACTCAAAGCTGTGTTGTTGCCGTCGTCTTCCTTCACCAATATCGTAGTACTCGTCGCATGATCAGCATCGAATGAGTCTTGTCGTGAGTTTTGTCGGTGCTCTCTAGCCATTCTCAGCTCTTCCTGAAGGTATGCTATTGTGCTTCTGAGGTCATCTCGAGACTCAACTTGTCGAATTTCTGGGGTTTGTTGTATCGCTCTCGCCCTCTGTGCGTATGACAATGTGTTTAGTGTCTCCGAGACATACTGGCCCTCGGGAGTGACGCAGGCTATCAAATGCGTAATAGCTCTACCTCCAAGCGAATCTTGTAACAGTCTTGTCAATTTCGAATCACGATAAGAAATGTGTGTGGTGCTGGCTGATGAAAGCTGAGATATGACCTTTCCCAGACTTGCAAGCCCGCTATTGATGCTAATTCCTTCCTTTGCGCGGCCTCCTTCTGCCCCTGTATTTTTGAGCCTCTCACTTCCTGCCAGATCGACAAAATTCATTTTGCTTGTAACAGTGGTTATGATACCAGTATCGGGGGCGACTTGCTTCTGAGTAAGCTGAATTGTAAAGATGGCGTGTGATCGAGAAGATTGAGCATTAACGGCTGTAGAATTTGTCTGTCGGAGCAGAGACCCAGCCCTCAAGAGCTTTAGAAGTTGATCCACGGTTTCGACAACAGTTTCTTGTGCACCCGCTACTTTGATGTTTCCCTTCACGTCTTCTGTGATACTAAGGTTCAAGGAGTCGCTGGTAGCAAGTAAGTCTCTCAACTGCTCGTTATAGATCTCAACGTACGACGCTGTGATTACCCAAGGCGCCGTTGACTTTTCGGGTAAGAGCTCTGGTATTGACTTGTCAATCAACTTTTTGCTTTTCGCACTTGGTAAACTCGAAAAGCGTCGCGGTAGTAACATTGACAGTCTGGGTCTTGATTTGTGCGTTCCTTTCTCTTCCTGAGTGGTTGAAAGCACAGATTTGCTCGTCGTTGTCCTTTCGAGTTGAGGGTGTCGACTCTCAAGTTCGTCAAACAAGGCTTTGGCAGCTCGAGGGATTATTCCGTCTGTGCCGCTCGTAGTCCCCATGGTGTAAGATTTTCCAGTTCCGCTCTGGCCGTATGCCATGATGCTGACATTATATCCAGTCACCATGGTCGGCACGCTTGTCTTGATGTGTTCCCATACTCCGTCCTGATCCACGGTCGCATCCAAAATCTTGTCGTATACAAAGGTCTTGCGGACAGTCCCATTGACGACTGAAATGGTATTAGGATGTTTGACTGAGACGTCTACTTGTGTTGGTGAGGCTGAAGTATGGACTGAAGGACTCGAAGGTTTGACTCTGACAACTGGTGTGTTGCAAAAAAATTGTCAGTAAACAGCTGGGAAAACTTGAGTGAAGTGTAGGACTTACAGACTTTGACCGGTACAGACTTTGATTTCGCCGGGCTGCCTTCAAGCTTTTCTGCCCTAAAGCCTTGTTTGAATAGTGATGGCGTGGGTGACGCACAGCGTTGGCCGTGCATGAACGACTGTGGCCGTTGAGGTGTCAACATCGAAGCGTGATAAGTGAATGGCGTACTTATTGGAGACGAACTGGTGACTTAGAAAGAAAGGAGTGAGATTTGTAAAAAGGTCGAACTGGCGGCTCGTGAAATGTCGTAGTGCCCCAGATTGTGGGTACTCAGGAATTTTAGATTCCCCTGATTTTCCACGGCTGAAAAAAAAAAAAAAAAAGTAACAGTGCAACTTTCAACTACGTCGTATGTAGCACTGGATCATCGAGTAGAAGAGTAATACAAAAAATCACTGGTCGTTTGATTCATTAATTATATACGATGCAAGTTTCATTATATACAGCCAGTGAAGTAAGCAGGTTTCTATCTTCACTGGTAATTGACAGTCCTGACACTTCCAAATGCAAGAACCTGTTCAATGCGTTTAGCACCAGTCAACAACATGACTAGTCTATCTATGCCTAGTCCCCATCCTCCTGTAGGAGGGAGTCCCCATTCAAGCGCAGTTACAAAAGTATCGTCCGGGATCTGGTTTTCTAGATCGTTGTGCTTCAAGCGATCGGCAAGTTGAAGCTTAAACTTCTTCTCCTGCTCAAAAGGACTATTCTCCTCTTCATAAGCATTGACATACTCTTTGCCGTTGATGAAAAGTTCGAACCGTCGCGAAAGAATACGGGAGCCGTAGGGGCCGGTGACTGTAGTGCTTTTGGCTAAAGGGGACATTTCCTGTGGGTGGTTGATGATGAAAACAGGCTGGTTTTCACTTTGGGGCTCCAAGTAAATACCAGCCAGCTTATCAA
Organism: Geotrichum cucujoidarum; assembly: GCA_030566025.1. Classification (NCBI taxonomy): domain Eukaryota; kingdom Fungi; phylum Ascomycota; class Dipodascomycetes; order Dipodascales; family Dipodascaceae; genus Geotrichum; species Geotrichum cucujoidarum. Next base: position 16,691 of record JAJMHN010000173.1, read on the forward strand.
GAAGTTTGCTAGCAGTGAGACCTTGACCTTCTTCTGCACGTGGTTTGTTGAGACCGATTTGGACAAAATAGTTTGAAAGAGCATCGACGCTAGACAAGTCAACAGGCATCGGCACGCCAGTGCATTTCTCAATTTCTGGAACAAAATCAAGGCACTTGAAATCAGGAGCAAACGTGGCCACAAGGTTGTCAAGTCTCCCATCGTCGGATTCTGCAACGCTCTTGTGTACCGTCCTTACTCTCTCAACGACGCCTCTGAAAAGGTCCTGCGTCGTGTTCATCAAGTCACTTAGAGTAGCATACGACTCGTAGAACTCACAACTCGTAAACTCGGGGTTGTGTGTAGCGTCAATTCCTTCATTCCTGAAGCACTGGCCAAGCTCAAAGACCTTGTCGAAACCTGCAACCACTAACCGTTTCAGCCACAGTTCAGGTGCAATTCTGAGTGCAAGCTCAGCTGCTTTATCTCCGCTGCCAAGTGCTTTCGAATGTGTAATGAATGGGTTTGCAATGGCACCAGAGGCCTTTTCGGCCAGTAACGGGGTCTGCACTTCCAAAAACCCACGGGAACCGAAAAACTCTCTAATATAGGAAAGCACAGTGCTGCGGATGAGAAGCATGTCGCGAGATTCCTTGTTTACTGCCAAGTCCACTACGCGATTGTGTGACCTCGTAGTCACGTTAGTGAGATTGGTAGGCAAGGGATGAAGACAAGGAGTCAAGAGCTTTGCAGTGTTGTCAGCTAACAATGAAAGCTCTCCTGATTTTGTGCGCCATGGCTGGCCAGTGACCGACACAATATCGCCTCTCCTCAGAAAAGCGTGTTCGTCGTCAAACACTTTCTGCTCAAGGTTGGCTTTTTTCATGTTTATGACAACCTGCAGTTTGGTAAAATCTTGGATCAAGTCAAGGAAGATAAGTCCTTTTCCGGATCTCCTTAAAGACTTGATTCTTCCTTGGACTGTTACTTTGTCCTTTGAAGGCGTCTCATGTACAGCACTGCTCTCCCATTGACTGCGGAACTCGGGTATGCGAATTGCGGGAGACGTAGGAGATCGTGTGTCATTGAGTAGAGGATACAGGTTCCTGCTACTCTCGAGAAGATTATTCTTCCTATTGGCAAAGTCTAATGCTTCATCCTCAGGAGTGAGCTCTGGCCGTTTCCTGCCGTAGGTCCTTACGGCGAGCTGGCGAAGGACTCTGAGAGTTGGCCTTCGGACATGAAGCCTGTCAAGTCAAAAGTTAGTTACTATGTTGCAAAAAAAAAAGATTTTCAAGGAACTAGCGATTTCGAGTTAAGCTCAATCAGAGAGAAGATTACAGTTTCTCAGCATAGACCACGTATGGCGGGCCTCGTGATAATAGGAAACGATTTGGTAAAGTCATCATTTGAGACAGAAGCGACAAGAAAGAAAGCATTGGTGTTCCAGCTGAATGTGTCAGAATTCCACTTACATCCGATTATGCGTTTGTATCAGCCAGCAAGTAGGCCTTCCTGGGTGCAGTCAAAAGGCAGCTAGTGAAAGCTAGGAAGGAAAGTTTTGTGTTGTCCAAATGAAAAATAAAAAATAAAAATAAAAAAAGATGATTTCATTTGTCCATAAGAAATTTATATTCCAGCCAGGGCCCAAGTTACCCTGAGGCACCCATACTGGGCATCATCCATTACTATAAATATGGTACTTATAAACTAAGGCGTTTACTGAGTCTTGCGGGCCTCGGCAGCGGGGAGGGCAAACAAGGGCCCAAGAGTGTTCTTGAGCGCGGTCTTTGCGCTGTGCCATCCCTGTCTGGCCACAGGAGGAACGCTTGGGTGCTGGAAAATTCCGTCGACGCGAACCTCCCAAGTCTTGACAACGTGGCGGGTGTACTGACTGGAGTTCCAACGCAGCTTGAAAAAGAGGAAGTAGACACCAAGCTGGAAGATGGACTCCTTTCTGAAGGTCAGTGCGTAGAAAATCAGTCTCACAAAGACAAAGAATTCACTGGAGGCAGCGAAAACCATGAATTGACCATTGTAGGTCTTGGTGAAGTTGTCGATTCTCTGCGACAGAGGGGAAGTCTGCGAATAGCCGTATACAGGCAGCAAGTAGGTGCGGAGGTAGCTGAGAATGTGCAAAAGCGAAAAGATGGCAAAGGGAGGGAGGGTTCCAAAGAACGGAGTTGTGAAGAACCACAGCAGAGACACGAGGAGGTATTGAATGTTCTCGTCCTTCGTCAAGGTGACAGGGTTGAACAAAGCAGAGATACCGGCGCCCTTGCCGTAGGTTTCGAAAAGGACAATGCCGTAGGTTCCAATCACAGAGCCGTAGAACTCCTTGTACCAGAACTTGGCAAGGCGGGGGCTCTTAAGAAGTCCAATGGACCACAATCCGTAGAAGAAGAATCCAACAAGAACAAAAACATGGCCTAAAAGCGAGTTAGCAATTGTTATCGCAACTTGCGTGTTGCGGAAAGCCTACCCAAAAACCAGTAGAAACGGGCGGTCTAGAGTACATTGTTAGTCAATTGCTCAATTGGCGCCAAAGCCGTATGTATATAAAAACTAAACTTACACTCCAGAAAGCAGCGCTGTGTGCAGACGTTGTAGACATTTTGGTGAAAGTCGCGATAAGAAAACTTTTTTTAGAGACGCAAAGTTGTGGAGGAGGAGGGAGAAGGAAAAACTCACAATTTATACAGTTTTTGAGACAGTATTTGAATGATGTAAGAGCACAAGCCCAGATGGGACCAAAAATTGACACACAAAAAAAATTACACAAAAGAACTATAAAACCGGTCCACATGGCAAACGGATTAACTCGTGAATCGACACGGTTGCGCGCAACTCAGCGCAGAAAACCCTTTTTTGGCTTCTTTTCTTCAACGAGCTCGCGCCCGGCCAAAATGCGGTATTTCTTCTCCTCCAGTTGCAGGCGTTGTTTCTCTAGCGTTTCCTTCATTTCGCGATGGCATTCATAGAGCTCCGCCTCGGAGTTTTGCAGCGCTGTTTCCTTCTCCGCTACCTTTTTGTCGAACACAAACTTCATTTCGGACTCCATTCGCGCCAGCTTTGCCTTGTGTTTGGCTATTGCTTCCTCTTGCTCATTCGTTCCCTTCTCGGGGTCTCCAAACACAGATGGGTCCTGTTCGATACCCCGTTCTGAGAGTTTTTGGGTGCGGTAGTCTTCGTACAAGACGTTGGCGGTGTTTTCGCGTAGTTCCTCCAGGTGCGTCCCTATAAGCAGTTTGCGGAGGTGCACAAAGTCACAGTGGTCTTCGTTTTCAATCTCAATGGCACCCCAGGGGTACGCCCGGCCGCGTACAGGTTTCCCCGTAGTAATGGATTTGACGAGCTGATTAGACCCTACAATGGCAAAAGGGCACCTGTCTATCAGCTCTTCGTTTTCAGCAATGGTCTCGTCGTCGTCGTTTTCGTATTTTGGGGGCTCAAACACTTCAATGTACTGGCTGGCAAGGTCGGCCTTGATTCTCTTTTTGAAGGTTTCAATTTCTTCTTGAGTCAGTGTGTCAGATTTGGCAATGACGGGAATCAAGTTGACCTTGTGATGAAGTTTTTGCATGATTGTCACATCCAGTGCCTTCAATGAATGTCCTGTGGGTTGAATGAAGTAAATGCACGCATGTATTCTATTATCTGGAATGGGTCCTCTCTTGGGCTGGTTTTCTGCTTCCAGATACAGGTTGAAGCGTCTATCAATGTCTCGAACAATTTTTTCCCAAGAGTCGGTGTTGTTGACCAAGTCTCCGAATCCTGGTGTGTCCACCACCGTTAGGTTCAGACGGACACCGTTCTCCTCTATGTTAACTTTGAAGCTTTTGATCTCAACGGTCTCTGGAATCTCTTTCGTGGGGTCGTAGAGTTCTTTACCAAGGTACATTGGCGTGTTGAACAGGGATGAAATAAGGGTCGATTTGCCTAGCCCGCTGGCACCGACAACCATGATATTGAAGTCAAACACCTTTTTCATACTCTTGCGGTGCCATTGATTTGGCAGCGTCGAGATTCCAACGAAATCGGTTAGTTTTCCGCGCACAATGTTGTCGTGCACGGGCGTTGCGTGACTCGAGGTGTGGTGGGGCACGTCGGATAGCGGGTCTGAGCGCTTAGAGTTCATTATAGGTAGCATTATCGAGCGTATCTGCTTAGTTAGCTAAGTTTGTCTGGAGCAAGACTTCTTTCACGTACCTTCCATTGAGGCTAATGCAATTGATTATACTCGGGTTCTGGAGCAAGTTGGCGAAATAAAAAAGAGGCGAGCCCAAGGATTCCAATCAAGATCGCTTAATGGTGAGGCAGATGCGGCTGGGGCAAGGAATGGCATGCACTGGGAAAAAGCACTGGGAAACGTGGGGAGTTTTAAGAAGTTAAATCCGTCGTCTTGTTCGGCCATGCAGTAATGAGCATGAACTAGTCTACCGGTGTGAGTTACGAGCTAAGACTATAGGATGCAATCTAGGCTCTATTCCTAAATTTTAAAATGTAGGACCAAATGTTGTGGGTTTGATTTGTGGCTGCAATCGAATGACCGTTCACTCCCAATAAAGCCAGCAGGCGATGAAAGTTCAAATAAATTACTTAGTCGAGAACCGAACCCTCAACCTATCAAAGTAAAACTAAGCTTTTGACCACTGTGCCACGCTTAAAATTGATTACGTAAGCAATATTTTTTTAAATTCGAATTTCTTTAAATCGTTGAAGACTAATTAGCTGTAAAAAGCGTCTTATTTCTTTCAAAAAAAGGCGTGGATATTTCAAGTATAGTAAAACTAAAATTAAATCAACAGAATTTACTATAAATTATTGCCTACAAGCGTATTTAATTGAATACTGATTCAGTAAACTTATTTCATTGGCGGTAAATCACGAGCATCGATGATGAGTTCGCAAAAGTTGTCTTTAAAGTCGGATCGTAAATTTTGGAGTTCAACGGCGTATTGATCTATAGAATACGTTTTCCAGCAAGGCCGGATTAAAGATCGATCAATGCCCACCTCCACTTGAGTGCAGCATCTGAACAACTAGCGCAAAGGCATGATCCGTATCTACGAGCCGTTCACCGGTAACAAATGATTGGGCTTTGTTGCAACTTCTTGGTTCGATCCACCAAACCGAAAAGAACAAAATAATAGGTTTGGGCAGCAGTTGGGGCCAAAGGTTCAAACCCTTATCTTGCAACCCAAACTCTTTTTTGGCTTGCCGGTGTGGGTTCTTCTGTCGTCATAGTGGTAACTCTACTGAGACAATTTGGTCATGATTTTTTCTGAATTCGGTTGTCGCCTTGAACTTGGTAAAGTACTGAGTTCAATCCAGCTCACTGATTAGTTGACAAGGCCGTTGGTCGAGCTGAACTCCTGCACTATCTCGATTTAAACGGTTTTGAAAAAAAAAAAGGCAGCTGAGGCTTCTATTCTTGCCGATAGAAACTTTAAACTTGTTCAAAGTCTCGGCGTCTATCAGTGCTCAACCTCAAAGTTTGGTTTTCCTTCCATGCAAAGCCATACGGGCTCACTTGCCTACCTTGTCCCGTCGAAGAAGCTGCACCGCTATTTTCTAGAAAGTTACCAGCACATTTTCTCCTGGTTTTGGATCAATAGCCACCGTCCTTCCAGTTTGAAAATATTTTTTTTATTATTATATTTCACGTTGGATCGGGGACGGATGGATCAAAGAAAAAAGTCGTGGTGCTGGTACGAGTGGGACTCCGGCGGAGAATTGCTTGCTCAACCTTTATTAAATTCAAATCCAACTCGACAAGCAAGAACACGAAAACAGCGCGAGAACGCCATGCCAAAAAAATTAATTATTAAGAAATCAGAACTTGTCCAAATAATAATTTTTTTTTTCCAGACCTTTTTCTATGTCCTCCCTTTGCCTACCGCCAAGGCAACCCCCTTCTTTTTGTCTTCCACGGCAGCCTTCCATTCGGCTTCTCGACGTTTTTGTTTTCAAGTCACCTAGCACTGCCGTTCCCAAACTGTCCAAAGAACACGGCTCTTTTTTATTTGTTTAATTTTTTCGCGATGAAATTCCGGGCCGGTTGTTGTCGGCAACGCCAGATTTGCCTATTAGAGCATTGATGCTCAAAAAACAACAAACCTTGAGCTCCAATTCCGAAATAATCAGCTAGTTCAAACTTGCTCTGGTTTTTTCTTTTGTTCCCACTTTAACAGAGTTTCTTGAAAGTGAGACATTTGCTTCCACTTTTTTGGCAACGAAATAGCACAAGCTGTACCAAGAATTACAAGAAAATAATATTCTCACTCAAAGTTGAAATAAATTTTTTTTTTCGTCTGCCTATCACGCTTATTGCCAAGCGTCGGGAACGTGGTGGCTGTGAGACTAACGACTTGGAGGAAACTGTGTGGAAGGTTCATGGCGAGTTCCACCGTAAAAGCCATTTAATTATTTTTTTTTCCAGTTTCTGTATCTCGGTCGTTCGTTCCTTTGGATCAATAGATCCACAGTCCAGACCTTTTTTATTTCATTGATCCATCGATCATTTATTATCTCGCCAAATATGCATGTCCACAAGCAACCTTATAACCAGTATCAACTTAGAATCATCATGATTCATAGCTAGCCACGTATTGAGAGAAAAAAAAAAAAACTGGCCGTAGTCGTGCATTGAAATTTCCACGCTAACTAATGGGTGCCTCGTGCACACGCACGCGCGCTTGTTGCCTACTTCTGACTCTCGGGCTAGCCTTGCCGCGCGCTTGCCCGCGTTCCAGCTTACTGCTTCAGCTTCCAAACCCAGGCACCTCTTGCACTTGCAGTTTCAAACTTTGGCCACTCATTTCCCGACTTGCTTCTCTTGCCTCTTGAGTGCGCTACTTATACTTGTGATGATATGACCAATGTTGGTGAGCTCGCTGTTTTTTTATCCATGTTGTGGGCAAAATGCGCCAGTCATGTGACGCAGGCCTGTTTTGGCCAACGGTAGATCCAGGCCCACTTGAAAAGGGCTGCAAAAAGCGTTGAGCAGCAACGGCGGCCAACAAGCCCACAAAAGGGCCACCACTCCTTCTTTGCCTAAGCACTGGATTGGGCATGGCCTGGGATTTCTTGACCTGAGCCACACGGATCCTGCACAAACAAGCGCAAAGCTAGCTCGGCCGTCAAATGGAACTTGTCGTTGGAAAAAGCTTAAAAATAAAAAAAAGGACCTTGGCTTTTCTCACAGACAGACAACTTGGGCTTGTGCATTGTTTCCGTCACACACTCACATTCAAACTCAGTAGCATTTGTCTGGATCATGAACCAGGAACCAAACTCTGCTTCTTGGTTCTGGGAGGTCAAGTGTAGCCGCGATCTGCCCTTGGTCCATGTGAAACACGATCAAACAAGGCCCTTCTTTTCAAGATACGAGCTTTAAAAAGGCGCCAAGCAGATCACGGACTTAGTTCTTCATGTTTGTGTCTGGGCTCAGTCTCTGACAGTCACAACTGGAAAATGTCTTGTTGCAGCGTAGCGCCCTTTTGCACAGCTACAACATGGCAAGTCGGGCCACGGCGTATAAGGCCTGTGTTGTTTCATGCTCCAGCCCCATGTCAAACCGCAGCGTCCCCACTGATCCGCTTGTTAGGCCAAGGCGCAGCGAAGAACCCTATTCTCCTTTTCCAAAACTGCCCAAGTTCCATCTATTTTTCTATTACTTATTATCGGTCTTAGCGGTAACCGCTCACAGACTTGTCGTCTGTTCAAGCTTAGTTGGTGTTTGGTCTAGCTCTTGGCCTCCAACCCGCCAAAGACCGCGTTACAGCGTATTGATCGTATCATTGATTTATCCAAGACCACAGCTTTTTTCGGCTCCTCTCTTTGCCCTCATTGGCAACTTTCTTTGGTCAAGTGAGACATGCCGCCACGAGTTTTTTCGCCGCCGCCCAAACACCAAACGCTCTACAATCATGATAGCTATAATGATGGTCGATGATAAAAAAAGACTTGGTTAACTGGCTTTGGTGAATACGGTTTTTGTGCGTGTGTCATTTTGAGTCCTGTGCATTTCATATATGGTTTTGGCGCGAACCTGTCGGCATTTTGCCCTCCAAGTTTTTTTTTTCTGTGTATCGTTATTAGATGCGGCTAGAAAATGGACCGGGCCCAGATTCTTTAGCTGGCGCGTTCAGAAACTTGCCCGTGAGTTCAAATCACCACTTTTGTACAACTCACCGTTAATTCCAAGTAGAACAGTACAGTGTATTCAGTGTATCAAGAAAAGAAAAAATATATTCATATAATGGGTCATGATAATCAACAACAGAAACTTCAAATAATTCAACAAGATCAAAATAAACAATATAAATAATAAAACAACATTTGTACTCATGTCGGCATTTTCTTTTTAGCGGCCGAGAATGGCGTTGGTGGAGGGAAGGCTGTACGGGTAGTGAGGAGCAGGCGGTGACTGGTGGTATGGCTGCATCATGTGCGGGGGCTGTTGCATGGGTGGCATGTGCTGGTGGTGGTGTTGCGGTGCTTGCTGCTGCTGGCCCCAAGGGTGGTGGTAGTGGATTGGGTGGTGGTGAGCATGGGGAGGTGGTGGAGGAGGGCCAGCGCGGAACTGCTGAGCGTGTGGCGGTGGTGGTGGTGGTGCGTACTGGGGCTGGCTGTATGCAGAGGGGAGCGAGCTTTGGTAGACCATGGGCGGCGGCAGTCTGCTGCTTGATGGAAGGCCATTGGTCTCAGTGACGCCCTTCCATCCACCGTGCGAGCTAACATGCCTCGTCAAGGTAGTCCGTCTGGTAAACGTCTTGCTGCATCCAGTGTGAGTGCAGACATAAGGCCGCTTGCCCGTGTGAACGCGGCGGTGTCTAGCCAGCGACGACGAGTCGCTAAACGCCTTGTTGCAGATATCGCACTTGTGGGGCTTTTCGCCAGTGTGCACCCTCATGTGCACCGTCAAGGCCGACCGTTGGATAAACTGCTTTCCGCACACGCCACAAACGTTGGGCCGCACCCCAGTGTGGATGCGCTCGTGGCGGACCAAGTCGCTGCGTCTTGAAAACCGTTTTGAGCAAGTCAGGCATGCAAACTGTTTGGAAGAAGAAGAAGAAGAGCTTCTGTCTTGGCTATTGCTGCTATTGCTGTCGGAGAGAGCGCTGGGGGAGGGTGGTGATGGGGGAAATGGGTATGCATATGTAGGGGTGGATGGGTAGGAACGTGGCTGGAAGTAGTCAGCAGATCTGGCCTCCGAGTGCGAGTGGGCAAGTGGAGGAGACGGCAATTGAATGACATGTGAGGGAAAGTGAACCTTTAGTGTGGCCAAGGGAGCCAGCGATGGTTTCAACGAGTAGTTCTCCAGCGCTGGGGAGGGAGTTCCCTGTGAAAGAGACGGAGAGGCGCTGGCTGAGCGTCTCTCTTCCTCCTCCTTGGACTTGTCCTTGTTGAGAATAGTAGTCAAATCCATAATGGGGGAGAAGTTTGTATGTGGAGAACGAGGATCAGAGAAATTAAATGCAGACGAAATCGAAATATGTGAAAAAGAGAGCCTGTTTAATGCGAGGGAGTCAAGTACTTATATATCACAGACGAGCCCAAAATAAAAAGATTTATTTTTGTGACGGGAAGGAAGAAAAAGAAAACGCAAAAAAAGAAGAAAAGAAAGGTCTGATCGAAATCTTTATGCATCTGGCGGAAAAAGCAATTGTGCGCACGCAGAAATAAAGTCCATGCATATGATATGCGTTTCGCTGCAAGGTAAATAATTTAATTATATGGCCAAACGATCTCACCGTTTCTTTTTTCCGTCGTTGCTTTTTGACAGAAACGAAAAAAAAAAAAAAAAAAAAAAACCAGCGCTTTGAAATGAAAAAGAAAGTTGCCGTTCCGAGTGCCATGTGCCCCGTGGGAAACCAGGTTTCTTTGCGAAAAAGGGCGTTGGCTTTTGTAAAGTCCTGACGAAGCTGGAACTTCCTCAGCGCTTGTTCCATGATCGGCCAGCGTTTCGAGATGGAAGGTCGTTATGCCCTCCGTCATGTGCGCCAGTCTAGCAAGTGAGACAGGGATTGGCAGGAAAACCCAGCAAGTAAGCTATCAGTTGTCTCGTTCTCTTTCAAACCCATTGGATTGATTTCTCTTTCTCTCTCTCTCTCTCTCTCTTTATACCTGTCTGTTTCCAACAGCCAACAGACTCAGCTACTGTTTTGTTTCAAAAGACAAGGCTTTGCTTCAACGAGTTGTGCGACCGTGTTCTTTTGGTTCTCTGCGAATAGCACAGCATTTTGACCCAAAGTCAGCCTTCCTGAATAGATGAAACAAGACAGTTTGCTAGAATCTGGAAATTTTTGAGTATTCTGGAGCGCTGGATTCGAGACCGGCAGGTTTTGGTCTTGGCCGTGTCTGTCATAGTGGTCACATCTCAAGGCGCGACAGCAGTGGTTTTTGTGATCAAGGCGAGCTAATCATAAGCTGGTGATATTTAGGGTGGTCTGGTTACTGTCCCACTCAGTAAACTTGTTTATTAAAAGCCAGTACAATCTTCTCTCGTAACTTTTTTCAAACACTATTGTGGTTTCATTCCAGTCACTGTAACATGGCAGTCTTCCTTGTATTATTTGCGACTTGGTCTGTCTAGCACAAGCTTACCAAAGAACTTTCTCCAGAGAGAGCTTGATATTCTGGCGGAACCATGGTAGTGTCACAACAACAAGGTTTATTATTACTGGATGTTTTTGTTGAAAATAATTTTATTATTTGCCGTGATTAGAACGCGCTGGGTTCTGCCTGTCCCAAAGGCTCCAATGCACTGCCAGCCAAGAGTAACTCTTTTTTTTCATGCACTACTCCACTCTCCCGTCAAGTTAAAGGCTCGATGGCTTGACAGGCAACGTTTTGGGCCAGATTGATTCATCCACGTCCCTCCCTCGGGACTGCATCATGCTGCGCTCTAAAGCCAAGCGACAAGCGCGCGCTCAGACTTTGTTGATCATAGTGGCTCACTGCAACGTTTTGTGATATCCAACTTTTTCTATTTATTTTATTATTTGTATGGATGTTTGGTACAAACGGCAGGACGGAACCAGCATACATTGTAATTATTATTAATCTAATCGCGGATTATTAATAACATGGAACGAAGGCATGCCAGACGCGTAGAATTCCGAACAAACAAAATAATCAGAACAGTTACTGGAGCTGGAGTATATATGTGCGTTCGATAAGGTTATGGTGCGTGATGGGTAATAATAACCCGCAAGAATATCAACAAATTTGCACAATAACAAGCAGTTGACAAATTCCAAAGACTGTTGCTCGTGAATGTAAGCCGCCATTGTTTTCATGAACTACGGCCGAGTTGTTCAGCAAGCGAGAAAAGATTGTTGAAAACTCTTCATGTACTGTTGTGATTCTTCATCACTTGGACAATACCAGCTCAAACTATCGCTAGAAGTTTTGAAATTTACACTCCCACTTACTTACAAGTTACAACTAGTTACTTGGTGCACCAACCACTCTCGCACTGGAGTAGAACCAGTTGTGCGCTCTAGAAGTTGAAAAGAAGTGCACTTCGAGGCGGGTTCAACACTGCGGTTTAGAGTTTTTACGTCCTCACCAAGAAACCAAGGCGGTTCTCGTAGCAAACAAGCCAGCTCAACCTCCTAAAGGCTTATTGAAAGCTTACCAGCTACCAGCCCTCCTTGCCCAACCGACCAAAAATATTATTTCCAACCAGAAACTGTATTCAATAAGGAAACAAAAAAATTCTGGTAGTTGAGTAGTTGATGATCATGAGTTGGAGTTTCCAAAGAGAAATTTGGAACCCGCTGCTTGTGGGCGTTGGGCTGTGTGCGCAAGCGAAGAAGCTTTGGTTTGTTGGTTGGGCGCGCTGGCGCCTGGGTGGACCCCACACTGGGACCTTTCTTGTCTTTCGCTTTCGCTGGAAGAAGCCACCAAAAACGATTCCAAACTTTACCAAATAACTCACCAGCTAGCTAGCTCGAACTTTGCCAAGCTGAGTAGGCACAAGTCACGCATCGAGAACGAAAACCTTGAGTTGGTTTTCTGCGGGACTGGCGGGCAAGTTTGGAAAAGGTTTGGACAGTAAAGGGTCAAGGCGTAGGTTTTTTGGCTTGGTTCGGGCGCGTTAGCGAGAGCGGGAAGCGCGCCGTTTACAGATTACGTCAAGGGCGGTCAGAGTGGAGAAGCTTGTGGATATGAAGCTTTCTCTTACAGAGTAGATGGAATTCGTGAGAAAAGCTGTGCACTGGGTATGGAGGCCAGGTGGTGTTTTTAAGAAACGGGCTTGACCGTTGCAAACGCTTGGGCAGGCATTACCCAACGATGGGGGTAAACGTGCGGACGCGCCGGCCGGTCTCAGCGCAGTGCATGTCTCAGCTAGTTCAACCACGCGCTTAGTCCATGCTAAAGCGGATGAAAGAAAGGGAAAATGTGGAGTAACGATTTTCCACGCACAGCAAAAAAAAAAAAAAAAAAGCACTGCGAAGGAGCGTTAAATTAAACAGCGAATGTGGTTTCGGCACTGAAACTAGCTGCTACTTAGCTAGTACTAATGGGAAATAGTTTGAGAACAACCGTTTTATGCATTGGTTTGTGCAACGGCCAAACGTCCGCATCTGGTCGATTGGGACTAGCTCCAAAACCTCCACCAGATCCAAAAGAAAAGAAGAAAGTCGCGAGTTGCCAGAAAGACCCGTCCAGTGCAAGTGCATGAGTTCATGGAACAAGTCTTTGGATGGAATAGTGCGGTTTGGACATGGAAACGGCCAACAAGGGAGCTTCGCATAAATTCCCGGTCCAACCCTAAATATCATCTTATGCCTTTTTTCTACTTTTATTTTTCTCCTTCTCTTCCCGCAGTTTGGTAGCCATGGTGCCCAAGAGGCAGAAGAAGATAATAAAAAAGAAATAAAGAAGGCGAGAGAAAATTATGCGCGCGGTTGCGCGTTTGCAACACTGGGAACATCGCAAACAAAAGCAACCCTACAAATCTTGTAAACAAACAAACAGACCCATGAGAGAGGCTGAATAGACGGGGACTGGCAGAGATTCAACAGATCTCGGAAAAACACATGCAGTTAGCCAGGTGGTGCTTTTGGTTTTGGAACTCCAAAACTTGCCTCGAACTGGCGGGGTGCACCTCTTTCCTGAGTCTTGCGACTCAACCTGTCAAGACTGAGTTCTTGTTGATGGTGATTCATGTGTGAAGAAAGGACTTGTTCTAGTCACTGCCTGCTTCCTTTGTTGTTTCGGTTACTGCCTCAGGGAGCTGTCTGGCAGAGGAGTGATTGGTATGTACCAGCCAACAAAGAGACAAGCACACTAGGTTTTATCCATCTAGCTACTTGGTCCCTTTGGCGGTTTCGGCCTGCATTCCAGAAGCCCTAAGACAAAGGCCTGGGCGGGTGCTGGCGACCAACCCTGGCGTGATTTTATCGGTCTGCCCAAAATCACGGGTCCACGGTCCGGGTCCATGAATTAATCGCGCAGACTCGGTTGTGCCGACGGGTTGAAGCGCGTTGCCGATCGGCGGGATTTAAGGTTGGCAGATCGTCGGTCATGGCCATCATCGGGCATGAAAACGCTGGCCAGATTCGAAATCACATTGCGTATTCAGAGTGTCAGAGCGTGCTTGGAGTTGTTGGGATTGCCATAACGGGCTGCTGCTGGTTATTGCTGCAGTTGACTAAAGGACAGCGTTTAGGCGAGAGCATTCATGCTGGCATCTATCGTTGAAGGGCTGCGGCGGCGGTGGGTTTGAACCGCTCATCTGTTTGGCCCGTTCAATGCGTGCATGAAACCTCCAAGCTCACCCAACCTGGCCCCTTTTTAAACCCCAGCGTCCTTTCATGATCTGGTCAAGTGGTGAACCTCTGTGCAGAGCTGGTTCTGTCCGGTTGCGTTGGTTCGAATTTCCGCACCTGCGCGCTTAGTCACTTTGAGCGGTGTAAAAAAAAAAGGAACTTGAAATAAAATAAAAAAAACGGTTTGGCGGGAGACAAAGAGAATTAACCGAGGCCAAGCGCATGAAACCCCGTACTCCCTGCGAATCTAGGTCGCAGGTCGTTTAGTTCGCGGTGGTTTGGTGGCCTGAGAGCGGGATCGATGGGGTGGGCGAGAGTCCTAGTTGGGCGCCGGGCATTGCGTCTGCGCGATAGCCCGTGCTTGAACCATTTCTCTTGTGCTGCGGAAAAACCCATCCATAACTGCGAGTTGGACGATACAAAATGCGCGTTGCTTTTGGCGCTAAATTAAACTAAAGGGTGCACTTGACGTTGCAGCGATTGGATCTCCAGCAGGCAAGGCTGGCAGCACTCCATCGGCCACCACCATGCCAGTTATTAACGACGATCGTGATTCATCACGCGTTTCACGGATCCCGGTGATTGCAGTTGGTGTTTTTACTGGTTTGGGAAACCGTTGAGGAGGGCACAGAGATCTTGAACTGTTCATGTCCCGCCTCTTTTCAGCCCCGAGGCACAAGAGAGATTTAACAAAAGTGTTTTATTTCATTTGAGCAGATTTCTGAGTCCAGTCTGGGGGATCAACAGGCGCTGCTAACGCGTTGGGCATGGTGCGTTTGCAGCCAAGTTCACAGTCTAGACTGCTTGACAAACGACAAGCCCGGCGTGTCCAAGCGGGAAGTTTGGTAGTTGCAACATCCATGTTTCTGTCACGCGGCTTACTGGGCGGCTCAAAAGGACCGTTCTCGCGCGTTGCAGGGCTGCGCAGACCAGAGCGTGCAAGGCTGAGGCCAGTCCTGCAAAGCGGAGAAATTAAAAAAAAAAAAAAAATAAAATAAAATAAATCGCAGAAATCAATAGCGCACAAATTTATGAGCTGATGTTTTTTTTTTCTCTGCGGTTTGTCGTTGCTTTTTCACCAAGTGGATGTGCATTGATGAGTTTCTGAATAAGCGCACAAGTTTTTCTTTCACCGATCAAAAGATTGATTGATGCCAGCACAAAAACAAACCTTCGCTTAAAGCTTATTTCTCTGCTTCTCCATCTTTGCAAACCAATCCGTTTCTGGATAATACACACTTATCGAGAGGATGTTTTTTCTCAATTTACAACGAATATAATAACGGCGGGCAGCAGCAGCAGCAGCAGCTGAAAAGGAATCTGATTCGAGATAAAAACCCTCCTTGCCTACTTCTCCCACCCATTCTTTATTCCATTCAAGTACAAATCTACTTTACTAGTCGGTTTTGAAATTAAAAATGGAAATGAAATGAAATGCAACTCCCTAGCTAGAGGTTTTTCCTTGTTGCAAAGAACGAAGACCACCACATCCATCCAAGATGCAACCCGGGGACTTGAGTGGCTAAACCCAGTTCGGCCTAGTATGGAACATTGATGCAGAAAAGCCAAGTTCAAGTTATCGTACATGGACCTTGATCGCACGGTTTATCGGTGAAGTGTGTATTTGCAAGATAACTGCGCTCAGATCTTTGGCGTTGAAATTGCAATCATTGGTGAGTATTTACTATTTACGAGTTTTGCAACCTCCTTCGCCCCTCGTAGCTACCATGCCCAACAAACAGTAACTTTTTTGCTCGCCTTCAAACCTTTTACAAACAACAAAGCTAAAACCATAATCTTCTTAGCAACCAGCTCTCATTCCCAGGGTCTCTTGCAAGAACAAGCAAAGTGTGGGGTGGACCTGTGGGTAGTGAATGTTTGATCAGCACAAGGCGATAGCAACCATTCCGCAACTTAAAGCTTTCATTGTTGGCGAAGTCAGGCCGTTGGTCATGGACAGTACAGTACATGGATGACGATGGAGGTTTGGTAGGGGTTTTGAAGATCACTGGGGAAAAGTCTTAACCTTCTGGCTCAAGTCGGGCACGTAGTGCCGAATTTCTCCTTGCTCAACGCCGCTGATCAGCTAGTCCAACTGGTGTTGGCATTGATTCTTTTCAAGGCCTACAATCAAGTCTCACCGGCCATACCCACAACTCTCTGTATTCTGTTGCACCGCCCGCTTGATTTGAAAATTCGTTCACTGGCGGCAAAGCCGCTGTCAAGTTGAACAGGCAAGGAGACAAAAACACACACGCCTAAACGTCCAAAAAGCTAAACTCTGGGGGCACAGCTCCGCACACATGATCCACATGCATGGCATTTTCAGTGGGCCTTTGTCGCACGAAAAGGTTAAAAAAGTTTATATCACTTGCGAGTTTACAACTCAAGAATAGATTACTAGTTAACGGTATTGTTGAAGATATATAGGATCAATTAGTATTACAGTCAAGAAATTTGTGGGTGGTTGAATATAGCTAGTGCGTTGGTAAGATTTTGTATTTGGCATGTCTGTGCTCGCACCGTATTCAAACATCTAATTCAACAATCCCGTACACTCAGCTCCCTACAAACCCCACCCAGATACTCAGTTATGTCTACCCGCTTTTCTATCTTGGCCGGGACCTTTGGCCTTTTTCCCCCGCAACAACTTGCCCAATGCCGTGCCTTTGCCAGCAAACAAGCAAGAGCAAACAGCAAACCACTTGGTGGTTGGCGGCGGCGTTGGGTGGGAATGTCTCAGAATATTCCTCTTTGTCCGCAACACCTCGTCCCAAACCTTAAGCCCAGGATTTGGCCCAAATACTCTTTTTTGTATATAGGTAGCTGTGGTTACGTAGCTAGGGCTTGTTGAATTTGGGGGCGGCTTGGAAATCATGCAAGTGTGGTGTGAGCTTTGAAGAACGGGGAGATCGATTTGGTCCAAGAAGGTCGAATCTGGGTTGAATTTGTACTGTACCAACGTTGGTATTATCAAGTGGTATTATGTTAACGATCGGGGTTGAAATAATATTTGAAGGAGATGGCCAGAGAGGTTGGAGAATCGTCAATAAAGTTTGCGCCTTGATGTTGAAGGATGGCAACGTGGGATACGAACTTGGTCGAGAGAAAAGACTGGTCTGACAAGTAGTTAGGATTCTTTAGAAGAGTTGAAATTGCAAGTGTTGGAAGAATACGTGATGTCAACGTCCATGGATACGGTTGGTCGATGCGAGGACATGGCATTAGAGTTCTTCCGTGCGATCGCGTTGCAAGCCCTCGGGCTGGGCTATACGGTACTGAATACGTGTATAGGGGCAATATGAATTTCAGGAGAAGAGCAAGTTTTTGTGCTAGAGTCCAGTACGTGGGTTGTCGCTTTTGCGTAACTCGACGATGCGTCCACCGTATTTGCAGAAGGCATGAACCAACGGATCAATTGAAGAATAGAATACGCAACCCAGCCACTACACAATACATGAACAGCATCCAGAGTTATTGTAAGAAAGTGCTTGTCCAAAGGCGCTTTCGAGTCGACGTAAAAACTATTTTGGCCAAATCTACAACTTGTGATCAAGGCAAGTTTAGACTCCCAAACTCAGAACGCCTGCCAGGCAGTCACCACAACGACATTTTCCACAACAATTTATTTACATACAATCGCATCGATCCTAAATTCCAAGTCACATTTCATGGTCGTTACGAATGGGGTTGAACAAAGATTTCCAAGGTTTTTATTTTTCTTCCCAGAAAATTGAACCTTATTGGACAAAAAGGGAGCACAGCACCCCAAAACAAGGGCCCTTGCAACGGTGATGGATTTTGTAGACACGCTTGTACTCAACGCCCAAAATCCAGTCCCTGCGTCTTTATATAAAGAAAATGTATAACCTCCTGGGTCATTTTGTTAAAGCGTTAATTTGTGAAAGTTTTTGTGCGTCTGGGGGTGGTTTCTGGGCGTTGATGTTGGGGTCGACCCAGGCTGGGGGTCTGTCTTTGTTGGAAATTCTTGGAATATAGCTGAAGAATTCCTAGGCCCTTTGCGAGGGGTTGTCATTGAAATATGCTTAGTCTAGTGACTCTAGTCACTCGTTAGAATTGTGTTGGTTGGGTGGGCATCCTGTCTGCTTGAGCTGGAAGATCGAATTACAAAAGCTCTACAAATTTCTGGGCTCTGTATTTTCGTAAGCGTCACTATGTGCACAACCAGCTCTTCTGAACATAAGATCTCCTTCAGTCGCTCGTATTCGCTTAATATTTCAACTTTTGTGTCCTTGATTTCACTACGGGGCCCTTGGTCGTGACATTTAGCTTTACTGGCGTGCCGTGAGTAGCTGCCTAAGAATGAAGAAAAATACCGAGCAACATCTACAAACGCTTTGAACATTAAACCCTTTTCGAACACATTCAAACATACAAAAACAAATTCATTGATTATACAGAATGCAAGATCTAAGCGGCGGTGAGACGCTTCTGAGCAAGCTGTCTAGCCTTCTGGCGGGAAGACAATCTAACGACCTTGGTCTCGGGGGCCTTCTCAATCTCCTCATCGGCCTCGGTGAGGTGGATCTCAATGTGAGAGGGGCTGGACTGGTAGGCGTTGATGCGACCGTGGGCGCGGTAAGTTCTGCGGCGCTGCTTGGGAGCCTGGTTGACCTGGATGTGCGAGATGATCAAGGACTCGGTGTTGAGGCCCTTAGCGTCGGCGTTGGCCTTGGCGTTCTTGATCAAGTCAGAGACAAACTTGACGGACTTGACGGGCCATCTGGCCTTGGTGACGCCAAACTCCTTGCCCTGACCGGTGCGGCCGATGGAGCCAGCGTACTTGCGGAAGGGGATGGCACGCTTGTGGTCAGTGACGGCCTCGAGGTAGGCAAGGGCCTTGTCGACGTTCCATCCGCTGACGGCCTTGGCGGTCTCGTGGGTGTTCTTGTAAGAGACACGGAGGTAAGAACCACGGGAAGAGGCAGACTTGGCAGGGTTGACGGGGGTGGCGCTGTAACGAGTCATTGTAGCGATGGTGTTGTCGAAGGTCGAGCAGTCGGTGGTTGCAGAGAGACTGGGAAAAAACAAGAGAAAAAACAAGGCGCTGGGAGGTGAGTGGCAAGATTGTTAGTTAGGTAAGAATGTGTACTTGTGATGACAAATGATTACGTTTATTGCAACGTCAATATTTGTCATGTTTACGTACGCAAGTTTTGCTGTGAAAAATTGAATATTTTATGTAAATGCTGAGTAATTTCAATGACTGTTTTTGGTAGTCCCAATTGGGAAGTAACTTAGTAGTGCAGCCCTAATTCAAAATAAAAATAAAGATCTAAAAAATAAAAGCCCTAGTAAGTCACGTGCTTTAGGTTAAGGGCAAAATCCGTTGTCGGGACAACTTGCTCCGGTTCCCGCTTAGCCCTAAAAAAAGCAATTCTGGCCCGAGCCCTGGCCTGGCTGAAAATTTTCCAACGGGCCTTATTCTCTGGGCCAAAATTCCCATTCCACCTTCAAACTACGCAGGAACGATTTGACCAGAATCACAATCTCTTCTTCGTTTTTATCACTACACATTCCCAACAGAAGAACATAATGGCGTTTACTCCTGGTGGTAGAGGTGGCCGCGGCGGCGCTCGTGGCGGTGCTCGCGGTGGATTTGGCG
>JAJMHN010000174.1:0-19892 GCA_030566025.1 Geotrichum cucujoidarum
ACACACACTTAAAATATATATATATTCGTCTACCCTGTCATGCATTCTATTAATTTTACTCTAAAATGTACAGCACCTCAAGGCTTGAAGTCAACAAGCAGAAAAGCCTGTTTCAAGGAAGAAATTTTAAGAAACAAAATCAATTGAAAATCAATTAAAAATTAATTAAATCAACGCTTAGAATTTTGTATTTCAGAGCTATCTGGTACTTTTCACAGCTCTAATACCAATATTTTTAAAATCGGTACATTTTTCTACAAATCACTGCTGTACGTTTTATATTACTAAGCCTATTGATTTTCAGTTCATTTCTCCTGATGGCCCAGTTGGCTAAGGCGCGAGACTGTAATGGATATATTGTAATCTTGAGATCGGGTGTTCGACTCACCCTCAGGAGATTTTTTTTCAACGTCTCACGAAGCAATTACTTCAGTTACTATTAATAGGAAGGACTTGTATTGCTGTGTGTAACTCATAGACTTTCTTTTTTCTCAAGTGTAAAATAATTAGCGTCCCTGGAGTAGTGCATTGGCCCGCGGGACCTTTGATTCAGGTCCGGTCCTAGTTCAGGCTTCTAACCCAAGCGAGCACTGACAATAACGCTTTCAAGATGAGCAAAGATCTTGGATTGATTGATCAAAGTGAGACAAGAAAAAGAGAAGATTCTTGCTCGTCAATTCCTGCCTTTATGGTTCCAGCAAGGCAACAAACCCCGGCATTTGTTGAACCGCAGTCTGCATTGAACTTGTGTAAGGAAAACTTTGTTTTGGTTCATTGCAGTCTCTTTCTCTTTTCTTTCTTAGGCTTGCTTTGAAGGTTTGAACTGGACTTTGCAATGACTGGGTATTGGGAAGATCCAACATTGAAGAAGATATACTAGTATTTGTTCCAAATTTTGGCTGGAATCATGGTGAAACTCTTCACCATCACGAGTTCATTTTATTTTCAATTTTTTTCTGTATGCATCAATGAAAATATTACGTTGTGCAAGTAATTGCAGTGCAGCTCGTCTATGGCTCAGCTCCCACCAGTGAACATCGTCGAGAAAACCTTTGTCGCATTGCCAAACCGTTTGCTGTTCCAGCTTGTTCTTGGTACGACTGAATGAACTTCTCCATTGACAATTGCCCGCTTTGCAAATCCTGTACCTCCAGCAAAGCAAACCAGATTTCCAGGCGATTGCTCCAAGCTTGGGTGGGAAAAGCTACTTGACAGATTGGGGTTACTTGTGCCTATTTTTTGTTGAGCCTGGCTCTCTTTTGAAGCCTATCAAATTTCTAATTAGTACTGCTACATACCTACTGACCTTCTTTGCAACTTTTCTTTAGGATTGGTGTCGCGTTCGAATTTCATGCCGTTGCACCTTGATCCCGTACTATTCAATTTTTTGTTGTTGTACCTGCCAATTGATTTGATTGATTGATGGGATTGATAGTCCAAACCGGCACTTGCAATACCTTGATCCTCCATCCAAATTTTCAGCCTTGTTTTATTTTCTTTTTACATACATAACCGAACTACAAGCCTACGACCAATACTTGGCTTCATCGATCGATATTTGTTTCGTTTGGTTTCTTTTTTGGCATTGTGGTTGGCCAGAAGGCTCTTTGACGGGATCTTGGATCAGCGACTTTTTTTTTTGAGAGGAAAGAGCCGGGGAAGTAACCTCAAACAACCAGGTTCCGTACACCGCACAGTCTGTTCCGTTGGCCGCCCTTGTTTGCCACAAGACCTTGAGGTTCCAACCACAAACTTGCCTTTACTGAAATATATTTCTACTATAATTTTCTTTTTTTTTTTTTTTTTTTTTTTTTTTTTTTTTTTTTTTTTTTTTTTTTTTTTTTTTTTTTGTCTATGGCCAATGGCAGTCAACAAGGCAAGCAACCGTATACCTTATTTTATTTGAACAAAGCCGTTGGCAAAAAGGCCTGTTTGACAAGAAGGTCTCATGCCCATTGTTTTGGGTTTTTTGCCCATTTTATACACTAATCAACTTGATGAAAGTTGTTGACGCCAAAACAAACAGCTTGCTTAAGCTACTTCAGCTAACTTGAGTAGTTTATGAGTGTTAACTGGTTGCTGTTGAACTTGCCGCCAGCCCGCAAACAAAATGCCAGCATTGATCATAAATGAAACCCAACGTTGAAGCTAGGCCCGCAATGAAACTGCCCGAATTAATTAAATGATTGCACTGAAATCTAAGTGAAAGTTGTTTCAGATACATATAGATTTCTACTTGTTGGAACAGTTGGGTAGCTTGCTGCATTATTCTCGCTTAGTTTTTAATTTATTGCATGAAATATTTTTTTTGCTTGTGTGTGTTTTTATGTATCTCGTATAAAACAGCTTCTCTCTTTTATGTGTGATGAATGGACTCGAATAGGTGTGGAAAAAATAAAAATCTATGGATAGTAATGGAAAATGAAAAATAAAAATGCCTTCTCAAAAAAGAAAAAAAAAGTAAAACAAAAAACATGGACAGGAAAAAAACAGGAAACAAATAAATAAAAATGACAAAAAGTAAATGCATTACTTTTTTTTTTCTCCTTCTCTGATTGGGTTGTTGAAACTCTCAATAAGAGTTTTTCTAGGCGTCGCCTTTAGACGCTGACGCCAGAGCGGGCAGACCATTCCTTTTGCATGGCAGCTTTGGGTTCGAAATGCGTGGATACAGGGAGGGTGGATTGAGGGCGGGGTGTGGTGGGAGGTGACTGGCGGGAAGTAGATGTAGGTACAGTTGAAGAGGTGGAGGTGGAGGTGGTGGATGGTGCACTTGTAGTTGCAGGCACAGGCGCAGTGGGCTTTTGGGGCTTGCCGCCAAAGAAACAG
Organism: Geotrichum cucujoidarum; assembly: GCA_030566025.1. Lineage (NCBI taxonomy): Eukaryota > Fungi > Ascomycota > Dipodascomycetes > Dipodascales > Dipodascaceae > Geotrichum > Geotrichum cucujoidarum. The sequence continues at coordinate 2,830 of JAJMHN010000174.1, forward strand.
TAACTGTCAATCAGTTCCTGGTAACTCATGGTGTTGACGGCATTGGTCTTTGGCTTAGACGCTTCGACAGCAGAGCTTGTGGGCTTGTTGCTGAAACTGCTGCCAAAGTCGTATCTGGAAGTAAAAGGGTCCTTCTTTTGGTTTGATGCTCTAAACTTTGGGCGAAGAGCGCCAAACAGCTCGTCGTCGTCGTCTTCATCAGTCTTGCGAGACATTTTGGGCGCGTCAGGTGTAGAACCAAAAGCGTACTGAGCATCGTTGGACGATTTGGTACGGCGGTGGTGGCGGGCAGGGAGTCTGATACTTTGAGGCCGTTGCACAACACCAGACTTGATTTTGGTGACTCTTGTGAAATCGACCTGGTAGTTGAGGCCATTGTTATTGTCCCAGTACTCTTGGCCGTTCACAGCGTAGCGCACGCAAAAGAAGAGGCTCTTGGTGGTCATGGCGTTTTGAGGCAGGTCGCCCATGTTGATGGCAAAGGTAAATTTATCGTAGCCGCGCTGGCGCAGCCGGCGGCGAACGTCGTCATTGTACTCTGCGTCAAGACCAGTGACGGTCTTCCACGAGTCAATGCTGTACCGAATGCTAACGTGTTTTTCAAATGCAACATTTTTGACGGCAATGTGGCCAAACAGGGTGTTCTTATCCGAGGAAAGGAAAATGCTCTCGACGAAAAGCATGCCCTCACAATTGTCGTTTGGTGTGAAATTGGGGAGGGAAATCTGCCACTCAGTGCGGTCGAGGTAGCGTTGGAATCCGAGGCGAGGGTCTTCCTCGTCGTCTTCATCGCTATCGCTCTCTGAGTCACTGTCAGTTCCCCAGTGGAACTTGGGTCGCTCCTCAGTGGGGGAAGACTGGGCAGAAACCGCCAGGGGTTTTTCAGAATGCAAGAAATGGCGAACGCGTTCGAGGTTGGCGTCAAAATGAACCATTTTAGAGGTGGCGGGAGTACTGTGGTGACGGACAAGGGAGGACAGCTTGAGGGACGATCGGACGGCCTCGCCTGATTTTTTGCGAATAATAATGGGCTTGGCTGCACCCGTGTCTGTATCAATAGAGGAGGAAGAGGGTGAGCCCTGGATGTTTGCAGTGCTGCGGGATGCGGGAGTGGTGAGCACGAGCGTGCTGAGGGCAGAAGACGAGGCCGACGTTTTCGACTTGACTAAGGGCTTGTTTTTTTGTAGTTGTTGAGGTAGCTGTTGTTGCAGCTGCTGGGGCAGAGCTGGTGGTGGCTGCTGTTGCGTTTGTTGGTGTTGGGGGACAATGGCCTGCACAGCCTTTTGCAGCTCTGCCATTTGGGCGAAATACTGCGGTTCATTGTCTAGCGAGACGCTCGAACTGGAGGTTGAGGACGACGCGCTTGAATCAGACACGCTGGAAAAGTCATTATTAGAACTGACGGGCGAGCCTGGGCTGCCGGTGTAGCTGGGCGACTGCGGAGGGGAGCGGGCCGGGAAGCCGCGAGGCTGCTTATTAAGAAACTGAGTCGAGAGCGATGACTTGGTTTTGGGAGAGTACGTGGTGGGAGGAGTGACTCTGGGTGGAGCCGAGGCCGCGGCGGCCGGTCTGAGAGGCGACGGCTTGGCTGGCGACGACTTGGCTGGCGACTGCTGTAGTTTCTGAGGAGGAGGAGGAGTATGGCTGTGTTGTTGTTGGTTGTGGTGGGGCTGCTTGTTGGCCTGTGGTGGCATGATGGCTTGAGATTGCGACTGGGCCGGGCGTGGTTGCGTTTGGGTTTTGTGGTGTGGGTTGTTTGGAGGAGACAGGCTGACCGGAGCAACGTAGGGCATTATTCCACTGGTGCTAGAGCTGCTGCCGATGCAAAAGATGCGAGAAGGGCCACGAGGGAAGATGGAGTGGATGCAAATGAAAGGAAAGAAAGGAAAAAAAAAAAGAGAAGGGAAAAAAAGAGGTTTTAAGAAAAAAAAAAAAAAAAAAAAAAAAAATTGATTTTGAAATTTGGCCGGGAAAAGAAAATGGGAATCTGCAAAGTGTTTTATCTTTTTATTTTTTGGTTTTGCGGACTCTGCCTGTTTGGGTTCTGTGCAGGAGAGCGTGGGTTGAAAAGCAATTTCGGCAGGATTTTTACGCAAATAGCGCGCTGCTATACCCCCTGTGCGCCATAGTAAAAGAGGTCCGCGTCGTTGCTTTTTCTTCTTTGGAGCGCGCGCTGCTGCAATGTTGATCCTTTGCCCTTTTCGGTACCGACGCAACACAAGCCTGTATTATGTAATTGCTGACTATCACCCGTAGGACCAGCAGCCCAGGGCAGGCATACGCGGTCACGTGAAGAGCTAGAGAATTGGAGGGAACCAGAGGGAACCAGAGGGAACCAGAGGGAACCAGAGAGAACCAGAGAGAACCAGAGAGAACCAGAGAGAAGTGCTGATGTGGGCATTGATCGTATCGATTGTCGCTGCTTTTGCTGCTGCTGGATCGAAACAGCCCCTGGCCTGGACGCAGCAGCCAGTTCCAGGGTCTTTGGCCTTCTGCGCGGCGTCGTCAGCAGGTGCGCTCGCTGGAAAAAGCCCTGGCGGGGGTTTCTTTTGGTTATTTGCGCCCAGAGCGGGGTATTTTGGAAATTTCAAGAAAATTTCAACTATTTTTAAGGTCTGGCGTTGTGGACGCGAGTTTGTTGGGAGCTGCCCGGGAACGCGACTCGGGAACTGGGCTTGACACGGGAACTGGCATGAGTAATCAATTATATGAATTATATGGCAGGTAAACGCCCGTCGCAAGTCGCAGTGGCCTTGTCAGCGATGTCCCTGGCGAGTTTTCTGAAGAGTCTCTGGGAAGAACTCCTATCATTTACTGAATACTTCCACGGCGCAGTCCAAGTCTCAGACTCTGCTGGAGTCTTGGGCTTTCAACTGCGGTTTATATTTCAGCAGATTCTTTCTCTAGAATCCCAACTACTTACTTACCCCTTGGTACACAGACCCCCGTACTCCCCCGTCCTTAATAGACGACAACCCCCCACAGCCTGGGCCTTGCCCTGGCCTGGCTGGTGATCCGGGGCAGCCACGCGAGAAAGTGGAGAGCCCGCCAAAGCTAAAACAGAACGGCCGTTAAACTCGCCGCGCAGCCATGCCCCGGGCCAGCAACCCCCGACAAGTTTGAATCACGCCCAGGAGAATTTAGAAAAGAATCGCAAGGAGAATAATCACGCCAGTCGATTTAGTAATTTTAGTTCCGTCCCGCGGTTGGAAGCTTGGATTAGTCCGGCTGGTTCCAGTGCCACTGCCCGTGGCGCGTCCTCATCACATCGCCATGCATCAATCAGTCGACCGATTGCTGCTGCTGCTGCTGCTGCTGCTGGTAGACAACAACAATGACGGCAGCACAATCATCAATCTTATCGATGGGCGACGCCGCGGGAAGAGGAACGCCCGGACACAAACCAAAAGAACAACAACAACAACAACAACAACTTGGTGCTTCACCAATCCAACTGGCGGGGGAATACGGGTACGCGACGCAACGCACAAACAACTGGCTGTAGATAACTAACTAACTAACTGGCTGCAAAGGACTAGATACCTGGTTGAAGGATCCGCTGGCTGATGAAGAGTAAAAACCAGGTCAGCTAAGTACTTGCTAGTTGATCAGCACGTCACTAAATAAGGCAATAAACCACCGGAAAGATTAATCCGACACCGGAATAAAATCACCAAAAAAAAAAAAAATTACTCAACAAAGTACCGAGTTCCAGCAAAACACCTCGCCACGCTGCAACGCAATAGACTACAAAATAGACTTAACCTCGGATTGTGCAGCCATCATCGGACGCTTTACTTTTTGGTTGAATTGATCCGGTTGATACCTACTTAGTCAGTAACTACTTATTAAATTGATGATACCCTTAGCACGATCACCATCAGCCTCAGGCCTGTCAAGTTACACGACGAGCCTGTCTCGTTCAACAACAGATTTCATGGCTGAACTTATACCCGGCACATTTGCGATAGCGTCTACACAATCGTCTATGGCACATTCACCACTGAACAGGAAACGCGCAAGGACGAGACAATAATTGAGATAGTCAGCCAAATAATTGGCTTCAAGCGGAACAAACGTAAAAAGTCAAAACAGGCGTAGTTCAACTACTTAGTAGCTAAGTAGTTATGCCACGATACGCCGATACCAAGAAAAAAGGAGACCAAACGCGACCTTTTCGCTGGTCTTTGCATCACTTGTTAAACAACTGTCAAACCAACAGTAAATTTGCATTTAGCTGAATATAACTATAACTATCATCAATCAATCAATCAATCATTTATGGTTTTAGACAACACAGAACATTTGAATCCAAGTCTTTCGCAGCATAAAAAGACACTAAGTACAACTTATTATAGATTAAAAAGGAAAAAAAAAGTTATGGACGACACCGGAATTGAACCGGGGACCTCTCACATGCTAAGCGAGTGTGATAACCAACTACACCAGACGCCCAGTTTTCTGGTTTGTAAAAAATGCTAGTTTACTGAAAGTACAATAGCAAATTAAATGATTAGTGTTCAAAAAGGTAAGAATTTTAATTTTCCTCTAGCAGGTCAAGTGTAAATCTAATAGACTGTTAATATGTGGTTTTTAAAAGAAGCGCTTTAAATATTATAATAGTAGAATTGGATTAGAAGATGGCCAAGGTAAAGTTCTGATGCGAGTACCGAGCTTGACAAACTTTCCTCCAAGAGAAACCAGCCAAAAACTAAAGAGATTAAATATTTACTGTTGGACTAGAATAATGTCTGCTATTTTTGACAGTAGTGCTTAAACGTACTTATTGAAATTATTGTATTAAAATGATTTTTTCAAACCGCAATTTTAAGTACGTTTTCGCAATTTTTTTTTTTCTTTCAAGCTACTGCTGACTTACCATCGTTTGATCAAGATTCCATTAACTATGGAATGCTAGATACATATAAACAGCGTTTTGTCTCACAAATTAATCAATTTTCATATTATTTTATTTATTTATTTATTTATTTATTTATTTATTTATTTATTTATTTATTTATTTATTTATTTATTTATTTATTTATTTATTTATTTATTTATTTATTTATTTATTTATTTATTTATTTATTTATTTATTTATTTATTTATTTATTTATTTATTTATTTATTTATTTATTTTTATTTCTTGTATTTGCATAATTATTTTTCACATACCCATCTGGGGCGCCGGTTGCGGGCAGTAGGTAATTTCCATGAGCTCAACCGGCGCAAACGTCGACCTAATCACCTTTTTAATCTCCTCGTACTCGTTCACGCACAACTTGTAGTGGCGATACCACGTGCCCCACAGCTTGCGTTCATTATGGTCGAGGTCAATCCAGTGGTAGCAGATTCCGCAGAGACCTTCCCACCGGGCCTCACGCGTGACTTTACGGCGGATGACAAGCGGGTCCTCAAACACGCAGCCGTTGGGGAAGATGCCGTGCTCGTGGTTCTGGTGGTAGAGGTAGCCCGAGTTCTTCATGAGGAACCACCCGGGGCGCTTGCAGTAGCTGCACCAGCCTTGCTTGTGCACGCCCTGGCGCCGGCAAAACTGCGGGTCGTAGCGGTTTGATTTTTTGCTGTTGGGGAAGGGCTCGTCTTCGGACGCCGTACCGCCACCACCGCCGTAGGGGTCGGACCGCAAACCGCCGACCGGTTCAGAAATGGGCGGCTCCAGACCAGTGGGCTCTCTAGTCTGGTTGCTGAGAAGGTGCAGGTGTGTCAGTGGGTTGGAACTGAACTCAGTTACGCCGCGGCCCTGGCCATACGTCACGTCTGTCAGTAGCTGCCGTGACACGTACTGGTTGATCCTGCGCGGCGGCCGAGACATGATAATATCAAGTGCTTCCTTGAGCTCCTCCAAGCTGAAACTAAACCCCTTCTTGTCTTCGAGCCGGAAAAAGTTTTCCGTCTTGGGCCGCATTGAGCTCCACTTGAGAAACGTTTGTTCAATCTCGTCCTTGTACCGCACGTCCATAATCAGGCTGACGTTTTCGGGCAAGTCCAGCTGATTCTTTACGCCGCGGTTGGCGTCGCGACTGGACTCGACGAGGCCAACATCAGTACGTGGTGACAAGTACGAAGCGGTTTCTTCCTGGGTCCCAATTGCCGCATACAGGGCCGTGACGCACTGGTTCAGAATATCTTGGCCCGACACCTGGCCGTCCGCGGCCCCTTCGACTGGATGGTTGTTGGCCAGACCTTGTGCCAAAAACGTCCGCGTAGTGCCGCCAGTCCTCAGCAAATTCTCAATGCGCGTTTGCTTGCCCCGGCCAAACCGCGTCGACATGTTTGTTTGGTACCGCGAGTCCACTTTAAAAATTGGCGAAAACTCGTTTGACCCGTTTTTGCACGTAAGCTTAGACATGATTGTGCGCTCGAGGTTTTTGCCGGGGACAAGCATGAGCGGCTTGTAAGGCTGCCGCGCTTGCTGCTGCACCAGACTTGACGCCGTGTCCCACGATCCCAAATGTAATGGAATATAATCAGTTGCAGACTGCTGGTGCAGATTAAAAGACGGTTCATACGAATGAAGAGGTGGCTGTGGTGGTGGTGGAGGCTGCGGAGGGGCGTACTGGACGTGCGAATAAGGCTGGTTTGGTAATATGACATTTGACCCAAAATAATTTTGAAACTGAGCTGTATTCAAAAGCTGGGTATCGCCAGGGTAAGCTTGTGTTGGATGCTGCCAAGGAGGTACAGAGTAGCCGGTTTGCCATGTATTTTGCATTGGGTGATAACTGTCGCTGTCAACATGATGAGGATGCTGTTGTTGTTGTTGATGCTGCTGATGCTGTGGGAGTGGCGGCGGCGGTCCTGGCTCGTACTGTATCAGTGGACGTTCCGCATATGACACAGATGGCGCAAGAGACAAGTTCAAATATTCATGGGGCTTGAAAGAATTCCACTGGTCCTCTTCTGTAGCAGAAACTGGTGCAGTATAAGCGTTTGTGAGCGTTTCGGGCGAGGGCTGCAGTAATTTGGACTCATCTGACAATGAAAGACTGGGTTCAGCGTTTGTGGATGTAGGCACCTCGTTTGGCTCTGGTTTTACAGAGTAGTTGCCGTTGTATTCATACATGCTACTGCTGCTGCTCACACTAGTTGGTGAGATCTGTGGGTATCCCGGGGCCCCGGATGCTGGCGCTGCCCTTGTTACTGTGTAATTTTTTGCGTGCACCACGTTGAGTATGTTGCTGTGTCTGGCTGGGTTGATGTGAATGGCCGGCTCTGGCACGTCAGACGCCTGGTAGTGCTCGGAGTTGCTTTGCTGATTGGAGTACTCCTGGCCCAGTATCGCAGGATCGATTTCAACAACCATTGTTATTTTCGATGAAAGAAGTGTGAATGGGCAAAAGAAGGTAGCGTTAACCAGAAAACAGTCCGAAGTGAATGTGATTTGCAACCTTCTTTTGAAGTTGGTTTGGTGCAGTGAGTTTCTGGGCCCATTGTTTGGTGCCGTGGTTATTTTGTTAAAAGTGCATGTAATTTAACTATAATTTGAGTATCAGAACAAAAGAGCTTTCCTTGTGTGCTGTATCTTTGATTGTCTGTTCCCATATCGAACGCCAGATAGCCAAGGACTGAACTAGATAGCAGAAGCCACGAGAAGTGACCACAAAGCATGGGAATCTGTCTTGGGGCAATCAACACTTGAATCTTCCTTGAAGTAAGTAGCTTTCGAAATGAAACTGTTGAAACTTTGTTCCTAGACTCAATTGGGACAGGAGAATTAAAAACGGCCAGAATTGGGAGTTGCTCACAATTTGTGCTGAAAGAACACCTCTGTACACTAATGTTAACAACGGAAACAGTCTTACTTGGAATGATATTTATTGTGCAACGTAATGGAAAGAAACTTACGCTATCCTATTTTGGATGGGTAGTAACTGAAGTAAGAAATTCGAAGGCCCAGTAGTCTCACTATGCTTCACATTTATTTCAATATAAAGACACTTCAAGTTAGCTCAATTGATTGAGAGTGCGCACAAAAATAATCTAAACCAGAATTTCTAACATAGAATTTCTGATTTCATTCAAAAGCCCACAAAAACTTGTGCTCATTGAATATTGACAAACTATCCAAATATGCCATTTGGTAGAACAACTAACTTACTACAACCACAGTAAATTGATATGCTTAAATGTTTTTGCTTTTCATCTACTCAGTTTCACCTATTCCGTGCTTGGTTCTTCAAGCGTCTCCTTTGACAGGTTCCAGGTAGCCAACAAGCCTTGGCCAGGTCCAACATCAATCTTGCCTTCCTTGTCACGTGATAGCAGGAATAAAGATGCCGAAATAGGCAACTCCCTATTGGGAGGTTCTGGCCCTTGCCCAACAAGTAACCAAACATTAAGCTCATATTAAGCAGTAAAATAAGCAGTTGCGCTATTTAGTTTCGGCCAGGCAGGTCGAATGAACTACTCAATTAATGGGTTACTATTCACAGTGATGAAGATGGATATTTGACGTAATGGCATAGATTCGGTAGAATTAGAAATGGAAAAAAAAGAAAAACAAAACGCGCAATCTACAGACTAAACGAAAAGAATATAAAAAAACAAAAGACTCACAGACTCACGTTAAAAGTTGACTTGGAGGGAGCTGGCAACAGTTCTGACAAAGGAGTTCCAGAGACCAATGATGTGCTTGCCACGGTGTCGCCAGAAATGGCGGCCGCCGCGGTGGTGGTGCTTGCCTGCATGGGCGTGGGGGCAGGGCTTCTTGCCCAGGTGCTTGCGGCGGGCACCTGGCTCACCGGCACGGTATTTGTCAGAGGGGTCTTCGTTTTCAAGGACGGTAGCGTCGGTCTGGTCAACAAGGTCTTGGTGGTGGTCGGGAAGGACCTTTTCAGCAGCGCCGTTGTGGTGGGGTCTGGGCCATCTCAAGGGCTCAGCAGTCTCGTAGAGAGCAATAGGGACGTCACCGTCATATTTGACCTGACCTCTATGCTTCTTGGTGAGGTGGACAGAGAGAGGAGTGATGTGGACCAGCTGGTGCGAGGACTCGTCGAGAAGGGCCTGGGCCTCGGGGTGGCCTTCAAGGAAGCAGCTCCGGGAGTCGGCAGCTTGGTCGGCAGAAACAGATTCCACCTGGCCAAGGAAGATGCCCTCAATGTCAGGCTTGTGGTGCTTCTTCTTGCCTTTGAAAAAGTGTCTAATATCTTTTCTGTGGTGGACACGGGACTTGATGGTGACCATCATGTCGGAGCCCACGGCATTAAAAGGGACGGCGGCGATGCTGGCGTCAGTCGTCTCAATGTCAGGGGAGGCGGCGGCGAGGAAAGTCAAGGTGCCGTCGGACCCGCAGGCAGAGTAGGAAACGTCCAGGGAAGCCTGGCCCAGGGCAGCGTCAACGAAAGCGAGGGAAGCCGAGTCGTGCTTGCTTACGAGGGTGCGGGCAATTCTGGCAGCAAACTCGGGGGTTGGCGGGCCCCAGTGGGGAGGCCTGTGGTAGTTGTTGTCGGAGTTGTCGGAGTTTTCGTTTTTGTAGGGTACCGGTGCAGCGGCCGACACAACGGCCGAGGCCAAGAGCAGGCTCACAAAGCTTCCAAGCATGGCGGCAAGTTAAAGAGAGATGGAGGGTTGTTGGATTGTGAGTGGAAGAGAGAGGCAAAACATAATTCGGCGGGATGTCCAGGCTATATATATATTCCTTGTGGGCCCAAGCATGGCTTCAACGGTGCGCGAGCGCTCTTGGAGGGATGCGCGATGGGCCTGGCAAAAGGTTTACGCAAGACGCCGGCGTAATCAGGGCACGTAGGTGCAAAATTAGGTCAGCAAGTGTTAGCAGATGAGGTAAGTGATTTGGGGCGGATCAGCCTACGCGTCAGCTCTGGGCTCGGCAAGTACATCAGCCTTTATTTAGGACTTGGGACTTAAGACTTGAGACTTGGGTTTTAAGACCTGAGACTTGGAACCTAGGGTTTGAGACTTGAGCCCTGTGATTTTTCCCTTGCCCACGTCGCGGCTACCATTTCCTTTTTAAGAGCCATTAAGTAGTGGGCAACCGCCACGACATTGATGAAAAGCGTGACATTGGCCTGAGTAAGCATGCATGACATAATGCATGCGTCTAAAATTACCTAAAATGTAACATTAAACTGTAGCATCGCTATACAGCAAGTAAATATTAGATGCCTACTTACAGTAACGCTGCTGCGCAATTGCAAAATACCACTATGAAGTACAGCTACAATATGTTGTTTTTCTCCGTCTAGTGATATAACCTAGTTGCAGCTCATGGTCAGGGCACAATTCGCCAGCTGAGCACGCCAGATGCGCTGAATCCAACGATTTCAAGCCACGCAAGTCGAGTATGAAGGTCTCCTCGTTCAACACAAGCCCCCCGCTGTGAGACCGATCATAGGTTACTCAAGCTTCTGAGTTCCGCGCCTGTTCACCGTGTAGCGCCATCACCGTCCTTGTCGCCTTGCAATCGCTGCTGTTCTGCTCTGCGCACAACGGAGCCGAACTCTGCCGAGCTGGCTTATCTGGCTGCACCGGCTGAGCTGGCTGAGCTGGCACTTCCGCGTCTCAGTGGGAAAAAGCGCCAGTTCCGCGGTTTTGCGCGGCCAAATTCTCGGATCGAAAGAAACTTGGCTCAGTGCAGCGCCGCTTCCGAAGCCACGCGGGAAAGAAAAAAAATAAATTTGTTCAAAACACCGCGCTCTGATGCGCTTTCGTTGTTAACGCCGTCGATTTCTTTGGATTCCAAAATTTTTCCTTTTCTTATAAATACGCTCGGAATCTCCATAACCTCTGTGCGGCATCGATTCAACCCTGCATAGACTTATCCAGCAGCATCACCATGGGCCTGTTAAGCTACGTCCTCAGATCAGACAAGAAAATCGAGCAAAACAATGCAGAGATTGCAGAGCAGTTTGAAATTGCGTCCTGCGAGCCCGACGACTGCTCCTCCTGCAACTACAAGTACCCAAACATGGTCCTTGAAACCATCACCCCGCTCTGGGGGTCCGTAAAACCGTGGCAGCACCACCTGCTCGTGGCCACCGGCAAGACCGACTGGGTCCATAGTGTCACAGACGAATCCGGCTCCCTCGCTAAAGCCCTCGACGCTTCGCAAGACTCGTGGAAATTTGCCACCAAGGGCCGCGTCATCATATCCAACTCGTCTCTGCCGCCACCCGACGAGCACTTTGAGTGGGACGGCACCGACGTGAAGGACAAGCCCACGTCGCTGCTCATTCTGCCAGAGTTTCTCGTGCTTAACAACATTACGCCTAATTCCGCCTCCTCAGATTTAAACGCCGTCATGACCGCTCTGCAAAAGCAGCAGACCCAGGAAGTCTCGGAGAAGCTCCCCAAGTCCATCCTTTCTAGCATTTCATTCCCATCCACCTCCAAAACCTCGCTCGCTCCTTGCCCTGATCTGGCATACATTCTGCTCTGTTCGCATCGCACCCGCGACAAGCGCTGTGGCATCACCGCCCCCATTCTGCAAAAGGCCTTTCACGAACGCCTGGCCGAGCTCGATCTTTACCGCGATGCTAGTGACGATCGTCCAGGCGGCGTCCGCGTCTCCATGGTCTCGCACGTTGGTGGCCACAAGTACGCCGCCAACGTCATCATCTACACAAAGTCCGGCCAGGCCATTTGGCTCGCGCGCATCAAGCCAGAGCACGTCGAAAAAGTGCTCGAGTGCTGCGTCCTCAAGGGACAAGTGTTTCCAGAGCTTCTTCGCGGTGCTTTCAAAACCAACCCCGTCAGTTGGTGAGCGCACGCCCACAAAGGCACCCCTTCCTATTTATACTAAATACAACAACATGGTTAATCCCTAATCATCTGCGACCCAATTTAATTCATTCACTCATTTTATCCAACTCTGTTTCATCTTGTTTCTTGAATCTTCCATGTTGAGATCTTCAAGGCTCATAATGCACAGAACCAAGCACCACAGACGCTAAGACGCATTGGCAAAAAAAAATAATTTTGACCTAAACCACGCTTTGGCCATGTCAGCCTTAACCACAGCGAGCACTCTGACAACTTTAAATCAACCACTGGGTAGTAAAAGACAATAAATAAATTGATGTTGATTCTGGGATCTAAGGAGAATAAATAAAATTAATCAGGTATGTATTCCATGAGCAGGTTTGTTTCTTATTTTCTTCTTCTTCTTGTATTGAATGACAGCAGCTGGTTAACTCTAGACGTGCGACGCAAAGAGTTTAGAGGCCACGAGCCAGGACACAAACAGGACCGCCACGCATGCAATCTTTTGCGTCTTGGAAAACCTCGGCTCCTTTGCCGGCTCGTCTCCCTTGTCGCTGGCTTGCTTTTGGGTTTCTGTAGAAGGACCACCTGCCAACGTAACCGGTTCCAGGGTCCGTTTTTTGGACGGTCCAGCGGCAGCGGCAGCGGCAGCACCAGTAGAACTACCGGCAGGTGCTTGTGGCGGTGCTAGTTCCTTCTTGTTCTTTTCTGCTACATCCGGGTACTGAGCCACAAACATGGCGTTCTTGGTCACGTTGTACTGCTTGCTGTCCCTTGCCAGCCGACGTCTTACTTCTGTCGAGGCCTGCATGCTACCTGCCGTTGTCTCTTCCTCTACCATAAAACTTAACAGGCCAGTCAAGATTGTCGAAACACTCCAGGCCGGGTTCCACGTATCAGGGTGGTAGTCGCTGATGCTAAGACATAGTCGCATGCCAGGGCGAAACCGTCCGCTCGGGGTAAACATGCGAATAGCAGGCGGCTTGAACGGATAGTCGGCTGGGAATGTCAGCGTTCCGTGGTACTGGCCGCCAGCGTAAGGGGTGTCGGGAGGGCCTGTAATGACATAGTGCCACTCCAGAATGTTGGACTCGTTGGGACGGGCCTCGATAAAGGGCGGCGGGGAGGCCTGGAAGCTCTTGTACTCGTGCGTCAGTCTCTTGTGTGCGCCTCGCGATGCCATTGTGCTCTCCGTATCTGTTTTAAATGCAAGGAATGAAGTATGAAATGAAGAATTGATTGTAATTAAAGGTGTTGCGAGAAGGTAACAAGTTGATTTGGTCACAACGGGTTTGGGACTCATGTGGAGTTACCCGGCCAGATGGGAAGTTGGGCCTGGCGGCTACTACTTACTTCTTTATTTCACCAAGTCTCTCCAGCTCTGGAAGTCTCATCGTTATTCCATTCACCAAACTCTCACCGCTGGACGAGAGACTACACTACTATGGGAGCATGCTTGTCTTGTCTGCGCGGCGATACAGACTCACAGACTCAAAATGAAAACGCACCGCTACTAGGCAACGACGCAGCACCGGGCTACGGCGGCAGCGGCGCCGGCGGTCTGTTACCAGGAACTCGCAAAGACGACTCGCCAATGCTAGGCGGACTGGCGCCTCCACCAGAAGACCGACAGAAGCGAGAACAAGACTTGGCTGAAGTCGTCAACCAGACCGGCGGGAACTTGATCGATATCAGTGCCGTGGAGCAGCAAGAGGGAGCGCTGCGAGATGCTTTACAGGGAGGTGAGGGCGGACACCGCAGCGCAAGCTGGTACCGCAAGAGCTTTGGAGTCGACCAGAATGAAATAGAAGACGAAGGCGAGCAGGAGACTGATACCGCTGCAGAGACGCTAGTAGGTCTACGGATGAATCCTCGAACTCTGGTGCCAAGGAGCGTGAGCGACGAGACAAGGCAATGGCTTGAGAAGGTCGGCAAAGCAGCCAAAGCAGCTCTAGACAAGGAGCCGACCGTGAGGCCAGCTGGAGATCTCATTCTCACTTTCCAATAATCAGCTACATGGTTCCACGACTTGATCATCCCTCAGCATTTTTCTGTTTCGTTGTTTTCATGCTCTCTTGCTTAATGTTTGCCATCCTTCTTCTACAATTGCTTTCTTTCTATCAAAATTTGTTATTTATATGTATTTCTATCTATTTTCATGTCTTCAGAGTCTCAAATGCGCTCACGTCTCGTCTAATTGTATTGATTGATGTTGATTACATTTGTTGACCGCCCAAATAAATGCTTTGTTTTCTACTTACTCCCAATGTTGTCCCCTCCCACCATCTTGACAAGTCACACACAATGCTCGAACAGGAGAAGATCCGACAGCATTACAATTTAACGGACGAGTTTGCTACGACTTGGACGGAGCCTAAGGCTTTTGCGGAGCTAGATTACGGTAAAGCAGGCAAGTCATCCAAGTATGCACTTCTCCGTCAATTGGTATCGTCGGCAAGTACTAGCTCTAACGTCCCTCTACCCCAGGACGAGCCGGATCCTCTTGGATCTACTCAAAGTATCATCTCTGTGCTGAAATCACGAAAAATTGATGTCAAAGACGCATCAAAGAGAAGCAAATATTTTGTGTCGTCGACAAAGTTCAACCCAAGAGTCTTCTTGCGAGACGTTCACCCAGAGGCAACATACGAAAACCTACTCAATTCACTCGACTTTTTGGAGTTGACAATCAACCAGCGATCAGAAGCTTTGCGGTTTTTGGTGGAACACGACTACGACCGGTTCGTACGATCCAAGAGCTCATTAGACTCTGTCTTCAACAATGTCCAAAGCGCCGGGTTCAACGAGAGTGAGCAATGGGGTGTTGTGCATTTGCAGGGGCTGATTGACGAAGCAAACTCAAAGGCGGCACTTATCATGAAACCCGTTTTGGAGAACAAGTCAAAACACTCTAAACTCAAGACTGCTCTTGTCTTGATTGAGAAGAACAAGTATTTGTTCAACCTGCCAACAGCCATGCTGCATCATATCAAAATTCATGATCACGATAGTCTAATAAGAGATTTCAGGCGAGGACGCGATATCAGGGACAGCGAAGACGATGTGCTAGTCGACCCCTCGTCAAAAGACTTGATTGACAACAAAAAAGTGACAGATCGAATCTGGAGCGAAGTTAAGAACATTGTCGAGGACTATAAAAAGGAGCAATGGATCAAGCTCGGCAAAGTCACAGCTGACCAAAACTACCTGGGAGTGATTTCAAAACTCCTCGAGTTGGGATGCGAGGATAACCCAATCCATGTTTGGATCTCGTCCCAAATCGAGTCCTTCCAGGGCGAGGTCGTATCAGCCTTTGACAAGCTCAAATCTACTATGCAAATGCATCGTGTCAACATTCTTGCCGTGAGACACAGCCCAAGCGGTCCTTTGATATCTGCTCTACGCGATTTCGACAAAGCGCATACAGAACAGAATGATGTCCTTTGGGATAGCTACTCGGTCATTGAAATGTGGCTGACGATAAAGAACATTACACAAGATATCGCTAGGATCATGACACGATTTTGCCAATTTTGGCAATGCTGCCAGGGTTTTCTTGACGGTACTCTTCAAAAAAGCTTGCCCAGAGGTTGGCATAACGAGTCTGTACCCCATTTGAGCTTCTCTGAGGTAGAGGTTTCGGAGATCCAAAAGCAAGGTAGAGACATTGTGTCTCTTGTTGCCGAAGAGACCAGTCAGTTCTTTTCGCTCATGTCGCCCTCCCCAACTTTGCCTCAGCAGTCTGCTGCGGCGAACGCTCAGTTGCAAGTGAACAAGCCTAGCTCTCGCCGTCGTACCGTATCATCGCCCGAGGTAGAGGTACCCAATTTCTTGCCTCCGCACTCTAACGCTCTGAGTGCTGTCAAGTACCTCTCTTGCATTATTTTCCAGTTAGCAGTGGGTTTCAATGACTTTGCTCGACTAAACATTTCTTCCAGAACTACAAGGACGCTACAAGAAGTTCTCGACGTTATCCGCGCAAAGGCTGTTGCAGGTATTTTGCATGCTTGGGCTCAAGATTCGTCATATCTGTACCTGATTGAGAACTGGAGCCTTTCCCCAACCGACAGACATTTGACTAAAGTACCCAACTACCTGCGACTATACGAGAAGACTGTTATTCTAGGAATGAAGGACATTCTCCGAATCGAGTACAATGGCCAAACGTTAGAAGATTCAGACATTATTCCTCCCGTGACAAACGCGCTTTTGACCAGTGTTTTGAGTAGCTTCGCTGGAAGTATTTCGGCTGCACTTGATGGAGTCATGAAACTGGCACTCCCTATGGAAACAGGAAACCATCGTCGGTCTGTTAGCGCAACCAGTCTTGTGTCACCATCTTCTTCCCAGAGTACAGCTGCTGTTATTGCCGCTGAGACAAGCGAGCTACTTTCCGACGCATTGTCTGAAGACAAGAAGGTGCTTTTAACAATAGCCAATTTGACCGAAATTCGAGATGTTGTCATGCCCAATTTGTTTCGAATTTGCGAGCAGAGTTTCAGGTTTTCATCCCGCGAGAGCGCTCTCACTCTTTCAAACAGCATCAACACCATGGACAGCACGCTGTTTGAAATTTACACTCGCCGAAAGAAGACCTTACTTGCTGATGGTTTAAGAACTAATATTCTCAAAGCGGGCATCAATTGGGCTGCTAATGACCCTTTCCCAGCCAGTGTCAGCAGCTACTTGTACGACTGTCTTCTCCGACTTGTAGTTATTCACTCCAACGTTACTGATGTCGTTCCCAACCAAGTCCGGCGTGTGACCCTGACACTCTACGAGCATATCGTCAAGACCCTTTTGAGCTGCTTCCGCGAAATCGAACAGTTTGGCAGATATGGCCTGTACCAAGCTGTCACGGATATTGGATTTATCCGAATCATGCTTGAAAACTATCAAACGGAAAAGGTTGCAAACACTTACTCGCTCATGTACGACACAGTCAAGGAGTCGTCAGTGGACAAGTCTGTGTGGGATCCCAAGAGTCCTCCTTGGCAGTTGGTTAACCCAGTGATTATGGATGCACAGGCTTCAAGCAAAATGGATTTCAGATGCTTCAGTGTCTGAAGCAAAAAAGATCATTCAATATTTATAGAATTTTTTTGTAACGGAAAATCGCCTCAATTAGAATTGTAACAAACTCTATCAGTTCATTTTTGTTTACATCAATATAATCAAAGAGAAAAAAATTAAGTACTCCTATGTGAATAGGAAAAAATGTGGTCTCTGGCGGGATCGAACCGCCGATCCTCGCGTTAACTACAGAGGAGTTGTTATTAGCACGATGCCTTAACCAACTGGGCCAAGAGACCAATTTTCTGAAT
>JAJMHN010000174.1:19992-35833 GCA_030566025.1 Geotrichum cucujoidarum
CTTGTTGACGAAGTCTACAAGATTATTTCTCATGTTCACAGATTCATTATCATGGAGCTTTCCCTTGCCCTGAGACCAGTTCAATTATCTTTCTTATTTTTATATCTTTTTCTTTTTTAGTTTTAGTTTTCTTTTCTTTACCAGTTACTTTCCTGAGACTCGACTAGCACCTTCGTTTGTCTTGAATATATTATTTTATCGAATTACTTTACTTGTCTCCTCGCCTCGTCTACTCGCTCACTCGTCTACTTCGCCCCCGTCTTCGAGCTCGGCCCTCGTCGGTTCCCTACGGGACCGACTCCGGGTCGAACTCTTACATGAATGTGACGTGCTCAGTAAGTATCCCCAAACAACCTCAGAGAGACCAATTCCTAACACTGAAAATCAAAACTTGCATGTCTTTAGAAATTAAGTAAATAGTTTTAACAAGCATTAAACTGATTTGAGCTATAATTTTTCAGAATGCTAAACCTTTCTTAATTACATGTAGTTTTTTATGAAGTATATTTAAAGTTTAGTTGTGTAAGCTGACTACCACTTTCATTGTCGCATGCAGGCTTGTTACATCAATTGATTCAACATGAGCTATTGGATTATTTTTCTTTTTTTTTCTACAGTTTTAATTGGCCATTTTTGTATATGTGCTCAAGTGTCATTGTAAGTTTAAACGTAGGCCTTAGGAGCAGTTAAACAATCGAGCCGGACTAGGACGAGTAAAGCTTAAATATATTTTCACTAATTCTGCTTTTGAAAATAGGCTTTGCTAGCAAGTTCTTCTTGTACTGATATAGTCGTAAACTTTACTGCATCTAATGTCAGTTTTTCAAAAGGCTACTGCTGGGTTTTGATATTCGAGCCCGTGTGTGTGCCCTGATATTTGCCACTACCAGTGAGGTATGGAACAACGAAGTGGTGTCGTTTTTGACATCAACATTATAGCCCAGAAATTTTAAAATTAGAGAGGCAAATAAGACTCCAAATATTTGAGCACTTTGACGTGGTCCAGAGATTTTGATTCTTTTGATTCTTCTCGGAGTAAATCGAGACCATAGCAGACATGTTGGCACGGCCAATACCTTGTGCATAAAGCTAGTAGCTAGACCCTTGGAGATAAGACTCTGGGGTATATGTAATTTATCAAGTCGATTAATGTTCATAAATGGGCTTGGCGTATTTTTTGAAGAAATACGATAGAAACTCTTTTATCTGTGTCAATAACTTCAGTAATAAAAGTTGAGAAATTAAGAGTACAAGTATCTAGTTTCAGGTTAAAACTCCTCCTGCAATAGAATTTGACTATTACGTCTATAAATTGTGATATATAGTTGCTTTTGAGGAACGAGTAGATTTCAACAGTATGCAAGAAAGGTTGATTTATAATCCAAATAACTGATAGTTCTAACCCTTGTATCTTTTCAACTTTGATATTGCATTTCAAGTGAGTATATTTTAATAGATCCAATCAGTATTAATGTCACGTTTAGATGTACCATTGAATTTTCAAGAATCAAAAACCCCAGATTTTTGTTTACCCGACGGGAAACTTCATTGCCCTTTGGCTATCTTTTTTTAAGCTATTCTCAACATAATTCTATAATAAGTACATATTTAATCACAAAATATTAAATGGCCGTTTTTCAAAATGCGTCCAATGTTTAACCTTCAGAAAAAAGTTTGCAATCATACTAAAGCTCACTATACTACTTCAATATGTGTTACGAGATTCCAGTCGAGTCCAGTGAGTGACGACATGTTGATGGCTATGGCAGAAGTTGAAGGTTTGCTTACTACCCGGCTTGGAGTGTTGTGACTCACCACCTTATTTGACAAAATATCTATTTGCCCCCTGTTCTTGTTTTATAAAAGTCAGTTCAAAACATACAAAGTATAGGTCGCAAAATATTGTCTAATCTTGGCTCGATTAAAATGCAGATTTCTCTAGAAAGTAAGTTGGAGGATCACCATGTCACGGCAAATGAAACAATATATGAGGCAACTGTCTTTATAAAATCATCTCTTGACACGCTCAGATCCGACTTGTAAAGTTTTTTTGTAAACCATTTAAATGTTTTGTAGGGATTTTTGAATCAATTAGCCACTAGTGCTATTTTGAATATTAATATATTTTTTTTACTGTACTATTTTTATTTCATGTAAGTTATGCTGTTAGTTACAAGCTCAAGACATCAATGGCCCTTTTACATAACCGTGATTGGATTCAAGATTTACGTCATAGCAATTTTCTAATATAATTATAGTGATCTAGTTGCGTGAAGAAGGTTAGCGTTCTGGTTTCGAGAGGAACATCGAAATTATAATTAGCAAGAATCTTACCTCCACCTTCAGATCAAAGAACTGAGCACACTAAATTGAAATTTTGTTCAAGCTATATAACAAGCTCAAATATACAGTTTTCTATAAGTCAAGTACGATAAGAGAGGGATGTATTTAAGCAAGAATACGAGCAGCTGTCAGAATGGACACAACGAGCAATCAAGCTAATGACAAAGCTAGAAAAATATTAGTCCCACAATTAAATTAATTCAATATTAAAAAATTGTTTAAACAACGTTATAGCATGGATCTTTCAAGCTAACTTTAGCAAAAGTGTTTTCTTACTGGTACATTACGTCAGATAATACTTAACATTTTGATTTTCAAGAAATTGGCAATCTGGCCGAGTTGGTCTAAGGCGTAGGATTAAGGTTCCTATCTCTTCGGAGGCGAGGGTTCGAATCCCTCGGTTGTCATTCTTTTTACTTTGCTTGTCTACGTACTAGTAGCTGTTTGCAAGTCATGGCCGTTAAAGATTTGGAATGTTACCTTCAATGAGAGGTGCGTGCTGAAAAACTTTCACAAGTTGTTTACTTAGTTAAGTTTGCTTTTTCATGGCCGTACTTGTTGTTGGCCAATCATTGATGATGGGTATCCTTGGACCTTGGCGAACAGCACAGCCTTACCACGTTTTGAAAGCCAGGTTTTGTCGGGTCTCTGTTACGGATCTGTAGCGCTGTCGGGTCTAGTACCGGTCATCTTCATGCGCTATCTTCTCTATCTTTTCCAGGCCACGGACGCCCCCGTCCAATCAGCCGGCCCATGAACCCTTTCTGCCAAAGCGCGCGCCCTGCCGCCGGGGCATGGGCTTACCTAAGCGCCGTACAAACTGACAATTAAAATTTTTTTTATTTGTCCCATCGAATTTTTGTCCTTCCTTTACCCCAGGTCTTTGACATCTCCAACCAGATCCTCTAGTGATTGCTTTTTTCTGTATTGTTTTCTTTCTTTCTTTCTTTGTCTTGTCATTGCATTATATTTGACCTTGCGGCGAAAGAGAAGAGAACTTGTAGAGAAAAGGAAGCTTGTTCAACAACATCAAAACTGCCAGCCCCCAATACTAGTCCCAGAAGAGACCTTGATCCCGAAATGCGCAACATTGTGATTCTGTCCGGGTCTTCGCATCCTGCCCTTGTGCAGCGCATGTGCCAGTCGCTCAACCTCGACCAGGGCGAGGTCAACCTTGTCAAGTTCTCGAACGGTGAGACTTCAGTCACAGTCAAGGACTCTGTACGTGAGAAGGACGTTTATGTCATTCAGAGCGGATGCGGCAACGTCAACGACAACTTTATCGAGCTCTTGATCATGATTTCGGCCTGCAAGACTGCTTCTGCCAGAAAGGTCACTGCCGTCATGCCGTTGTTCCCTTACTCCAGACAACCAGACGTCCCATACACAAAGAGAGGTGCACCATTGTCGTCGGGCAAGCCCGGTGAGAAGAACTTTACATTTGAGAGCGTCCCTGCGTCGCCTCGGAAGACTGCCCCCAGCAGTGGACCTTCGCCAGCTCTGCTTGCCTCTAAGCTGAGCCGCACCAGCCCGTCCACAGAGTCTTGGCACCCACAAGAACAACCTTTCCCCGAGTCCAACTCTGGCTACAAGCAGTGGTCTGCTCAAGCTGGTACCCTGATTGCCAGTCTGCTGACGTGCGCCGGTGCCGACCACATTATCACCATGGACTTGCATGACCCTCAGTTCCAGGGCTACTTTGACATTCCCGTCGACAACCTTTACGGCAAGCCATTGCTGCAGCAGTACATCACCAGTAGCATTGTTGACTACCAGGAGGCCGTCATTGTGTCGCCCGACGCCGGTGGAGCCAAGCGCGCCACCGCCATTGCCGACTCTCTCGGCATGGCCTTTGCCCTGATCCACAAGGAGCGCAAGAAGACCGTGAACCCTGCCACCAGCGGCGCCCTGACGCCCCGGCGCCAAGCCGCCACCACCATGCTTGTTGGCGACGTTGCCGGCCGCGTGGCCATCCTCGTGGACGATCTCGTCGACACCGGCAACACGGTGACGCGGGCGGCCAAGCTGCTCAAGGACCAGGGCGCGGTCAAGGTCTACGCCATCATCACGCACGGCATCTTCTCGGGCGACGCGTGCGACCGCATCAACGCGTCGGCCATTGACAAGGTCATCACCACCAACACGACCCCGCAGCACGAGCACCAGGCCACCCTCGGCAACAAGATCGAGGTCCTGGACGTCTCCCGCGTGTTTGCTGAGGCCATCCGCCGCATCCACAACGGTGAGTCGCTCTCCATGCTCTTTGATCACGTTGGATTTTGAAAAAGATAAACGAGAAGGGAGACTATAAGTCACACTGTAGAATAGCGTCGGATTGTATCCATTACACTTAAATTTTTGTTTTATTATTTCTGTTTTGTTTTGTTTTTCCTTTGCCATTTCATCATTATACATACATACTTGAAGTAATTACAAATAGATATCAGGGCATTCTCAATGTCTATGTCAATCATGAATCTGCCATCGTACCAAATATTTTCGTGTCGGATCTTTTCTAGCCTCACAGCCGGTTTTGACAGCCAATTCGAAATGGCAGGACCATGCTAGAGCTGGGGTTGATCGAATGTACAAGAACGCCTGTGATTTTGAGTAACCAAACACCTACGCTTTAAATGCTCTTTTGCTTCAATACTATATTGTTATTATTACAATGTACCTATAAAGAAAGTCGTGAAACCCCAAATGTTATTTATACATGATAAGTATCCAAGATCCAACTTTTTAGAAAGAAATTCCATTTCGTTGTAAAGCGTGGCTGGGTCTTTTTAAATTTATTTCTTCTTGTAGGACTCTAAATGGGCCTGTTCGTCTTCTACAAACGTATGGGTGTGGTTGTCCTGCAAAATCACTTTGCCGTCCTTGATGGTGCACATTTTGAGCGACTTGATCCAGGGGTCGGCCCAGATCTCGTCAAGGGTGGCGCGTTTTTTGGGGTCGAGGTCGAGCATGCGGCCGATAATGTGGCGCGAGTCTTGGGGGAGCAGGCGGAGCAGGCGCCATGGTCCCTTGATGACGGGTTTTTGTGGGGGTTTGCCGTCTTCGGTACGGGGTTGTGGCGGTGGTGGATGGAGGTATGATTCTTCTTCTTCTTTGGTGGGTTTTGTCGCAAACAGGTTGAAGGACTGGTCCGAGAGGCGAGGCACCTTCCACGCAAACCGCCTCAGTGTCATGCAGCAAAAAATAACGGCAATCGACCAAATATCGGCAGGCTGTGGATCGTACTTCATGGACGTCAAGACCTCGGGGGCCAGGTAAGGATCAGATCCAACGACACCATGCGCTAGCACGATTTCGCTTTCGAATGGGTA
Source organism: Geotrichum cucujoidarum (assembly GCA_030566025.1). Taxonomy (NCBI): domain Eukaryota; kingdom Fungi; phylum Ascomycota; class Dipodascomycetes; order Dipodascales; family Dipodascaceae; genus Geotrichum; species Geotrichum cucujoidarum. Next base: position 25,665 of record JAJMHN010000174.1, read on the forward strand.
CTTGAACACTGACGCTGATCCAAAATCGATAATTTTGAGAATGCCGTCGCTAGTGACGACACAATTGTCTAGTTTAAGGTCACGATGCGCCAGGCCCAGTTTGTGCAGGTAAGTCACGCCGTTGAGTATTTGCATGAAGCAGCACGCGATCTCTTCTCTAGACATTTTGCCCGACATGACAATGGCGAAAAAGTCAAACGGACAGTATTCCATAACCTCGTAGTACTTGCCAGCGTCGTCCTGGATGAGATCAAGGGTCTCGACAACGTTTGGATGATGCAGCGTTGATCCAATGCAGAACTCGGCAGTGACCTTTTTGGCGTACTCGCGCTGGCTCTCTGTCGCGTTTCTTGCTCGAAACTCCTTGATGGCAAAAGTGGTACCATCTGACGTGCGTTTCATGAGCCGGACGGAACCACCTGCGCCGGAGCCAAGCACCCGGCCCAGCTTGCCGTATTTTTTGAACCCGTCTTCGCCAAAGGGCATGTTTTTAAGTGAGGCTGACGAGTTGCCATGGTGGAGTTCTGACGAGTGTTTTGAGGAGGTGGTGGTGCGCGACTTGCGTTTGCTTGGCTTGAAGAATCTCTTGAGTTCCAAGACAGAGTGGCTTGACCGTTTCCCACTGCTGTCGTCAGAATCGTGGAAAAGGCTTGTATGGGAGCCTTTGTGTTTCAAGTCTCCCAAGGCTGATTTTGGCTTGGACGACTTGGATGACTTGCCGGGCTTTTGCTTTGAAAACATGAATCTTGGAGCAATATCGCTAAGTTTGTTGGACAGGTTTGGCCGGTGTTTTCTCGAGTACTTGTCTTCGCCGTGAGGTAGTTCTGCGGTAGGCGTCGGGGTGGACTCGGTGGAAGAGTCACCTGTTGTAAAATGGGAGTTGAGAATGGCCGAATTGGTCGGGCTGGCCTCGCTGCTGGAGGGGGTTTGGCTATTGTTACTACTGTTGTTGTTGTATGGATCGGCATTGGCTAGAAAGGATGCAGAGGGACGGCCGGCCGGCAGTTTGTTGAGGGCCTCTTCCATGTCCTTTGCGCTTGGCGGGTGCGCGGCCTTGCTGGTGACGGGCGGCGTGGATTCACCGGACTGACTCACATTCGATTGAACCTGACAAAAGTTAGTCAAATCATGAAAAAAAAAAGTATCTAAAAAAAAGCGTATTCCACAGCAACGAGAAATAAAAAACTTACCCTTGTTACTGGGAGAGAATAGTGCTCGTAGGCATGGGTGTCTTGGCCTAGCAGTCTGTTTTGCTTGAGATTAATGTCTTTGAACTGGTCGGAAACGTCGTTGAGGGTCGAATCGGCAGCACTGGCCGAAGGTGCCGTAGGGCTGGCCGGGGCTGCTGTTGTTGCTTCTGCTGTTGCTTCTGCTGCTGCTGCCATTGGAGCAAACTAGCAACGTTTGAGTCTACGGAAGAGGGGACAAGGTTATCCCGCGCGAAAAAACACTGGGATTTGGATACGTGTCTGCCCGACTGCTGGCGAGCGAGAGCGCGTGTTTGTGAGGCGTGTGTTCGCGAGGGTGTGTTGTATCTGCTATGGCGCAATGGATTCGGCGTGGAACTCGGCGAAGAAGTCACAGAAGACGCGGTCGGTCGGTGGTGGTGGAGCTGAAGAGAGAAAAGAGAAGGAGCGAGAAAAGGCAATTTGGGTGGGCACTGCAAACTGGGCCCAGGGCAAAGGAAATAGAGGGGACATGTTCCCGGCTGTGTTACTAAGATTTATATAACTGATTATAAATAATTAGTAATCTATAAATACTAATACTCATCATGTGTCGTCAATAAATACTATTACTCATCATGTGTCATCAATTACAAATCATTATATAAGCATATCTGTAAGCCAGTTAGTCAGTTGCCGCGCGCGCTCTTGCTTGCTAATAAAGTTGCTATTGGCAAGGTATGCGATCGAGGTGCGTGGCAGGGATTTCGCACGCGTTCCTTGCGAGTTACGACCCGACAGACTCACAACGAGACACAAGACACAGCTCCGCGGCTGTCTCGTATCCACCAACCCACAGTCTCCAGTCCGCGGTTCCGCCTTTGGTCTTTTACAAGCAAACCAACAAACCAACAAACAAACAAATATTCAGGCCATCAAAGCACTTGAACCGCGCTTAAAACGCTCGACAGCTTTGACGTTTTGTGCGCAGAGGCCGGTCTGGGTGGACTGCATGGACGTGCATGGACGTGCATGGGCTCAAGCGCACTAGGCCCGTTTCGGCTTTTTTGACCCCTGAAAAGCCTCTTGTTTGTTCCAGCCTGTGGGCTGCGTAAGCTGTGTAAGTCTGCGTAAATACGCGCGTTTCTCGCGTTTGTTCGCGTTTCCTGCGTAAGTGGCCTTGCTGCTACTGCGACGCAGCGTCCTTTTGGGCCCAAAACTGTAAATCGTCATGACCTTTTTTGTTTTTTTAATATTTTTTTATATTTTTTTATATTTTTTTGATAAATTTTATATTTCTTCAGTATCTTTCATATTTTTCCCCTTCCTCCTTCTCTTCTTTTCTCTCATTCAATTCAAGCGTCTTCACGTCCACCTAGCTTGCAACTCCTTGTCGTCTGTCGTCCCCGTTGTCAGCCCGCCCATTCCAGTTCTATCAATAGCTGAAACATTGGCCCCCTATCCCCTCTTCCACCATGGCGCAGAGACGTTCCTCTGGGTCCTCTGGGATATACATGGCTCCGGCCCCGTCAGCGACACGCTCGCCGTCGGTAGGCAGTGCCGCGCACCTGCCCGCGTCTTATCGCTACTCGGACATTGGCCCCAAGGCCGGCGACGCCGCTTATCCCTCTCCCGCTCTTTCAAGCAAGGCCTCCTTAAACAACAGCAGCAGCAGCAGCCACCACCACCACAGCCACAACCACACCAACAACAATGCTGGTGGGTCCAACAACTTTTCACACAGCTCTACGTCGTCCAAGCGTTTCTCGCTACGACGGCAGAGCATGATCACCCCTTCCTCAGCACAGCAGCCTCCCTTACAGGTCTCTGCCCCCTTACTCAACGGCAGCTACTCTTCGCTCGTGTCCAATCCCACCCCACCCACGGTGTCCAACAAACCAAAACCAGAGTCCATTCTCAACGGCATCAACCGCAGCAGCAACCCGCAAACCTTGAGAAAACGCAATTCTGTGCGGCAAAAAGAAAAACGATCCAGCATTTTTCCCTGGTCAAACCGTAAAACTGGCTCCTCCCAGCCGACCCACAATAATTACTACAACTCTGGCCACATTCCAGTTATTTCAGACCCCATTTTGGAATTCTCCACTGCAGACTTTTTCACCTCGGGCGAAGTACCGCCCTCGCGTGAGGTGCCCAACATTACCGCCTACCCGCCCTCCCAGCATGCAATCAACATGCGCAACTCCATTATTGGAGACTTTCCACGCGCAGTGAGCGGCGGCAGCGGACCTGGCAGGTCGCCCGTTGTCGCCCCCAGAAGGGCACACAGCATGTCGTCGCACGCCGTGCCTGCAAGACTGGCCGCGGCGTCGTCGTCCATGCGCGCAGCCACGCCCCCACTGTCGTCTCCTTCGCCCATCCCGCCCGTCACGGAGGAAATGGCCGAAGAGTCCATCACGGCCCAAATCGACGGCGAGTTTGGCATGAAAAAACGGTCAGTGTCGTCCTCCATTGCCGAGAGTATCTCCTCGTCCACGGTCGACGACACCAACAACAGTGCACCTGCGCATTCAGACCTGACCAAGAAATTAAGGGAAAGCGAGCAAAAGTCGATTGACATGCAGATTGAGCACCAGCAAAAGATGGACCTGTCGCAGCGTCGCATTTTGGAGCTCGAGGCCAAGTTGCTCGAGGAGCAGCGCATGAACCGCGAAATCGCGCGCATGAACGTGTCGCAAGAGCAGCATGGCGTGCACCCCGCAGCCCTAGCCGCTGCGGCAGGTATGGCACCGCCTTTCTCCCCGCCGCCCATGGCCTCTCTCCCCGCGTCGCCCATTGACGGCAGCAACAACAGTGGCAGCGGCGGCCTGTCCTCGCCTGCGCAGATGCAGCAGCGCATCAAGTCGCTCGAGGCGCAGCGCGACAGTCTCCGCGACGCGCTCAAGGCCCTGCGCACGACCAAGGACCTCGAAATCCAGCAGTACAAGAACCAGGTCACGCGGCTCTCGCGCATGGGCGCCCTACAACGGTCCATGCGCCCTCCCACCATGGCTGCCGCCGCAACCGCAGCAACAAACACTACAAAGACATTTCCCCCCAGCAGCGGTGCTGGCTTGGCGACAACACCACCGCCCAAACACGCGCACCACCGGCGCAGCCACAGCTCGCACCCGGCGTTCTCCACCAAGAAGCAGCCCCAGCCCCAGCCCCAGCCCCCGCAACCAGCAGCGGCAGTAGTGACGACGCCGGCCTCGACCTCGGCCAGCCGGTTTGGCGCCGCCCACCACAAGTCCTCGCGCCACCCCTCCATTGACGAGACCTCTGGCGCCAACCACCACAACACGTCGCCCATGAGCGTGTCGAGCGGCGTCACGATCCACAGCGTCTCGAGCACCTCCTCCACCCTCTCTTCCTCCTCGCTCTCGTCCTCCTCCTCGTCAGCCTCGTCGACGCACTACTCGTACGACCTCAAGATGAACAGCAGCACTGGCACCATTGGCCCCATTTCCAACACCAACTCCAACGCCAACGCCAACGCCAACGGTAATGGTGCAGGAGGAGGGGTGTATGAGAGGGTGGCGGCACAGGAGTCGGCGCTCCCCCGCCGGATCGGGGTGGGCCCGTTCCTGCCCATGGCCCAGGCCCAGGACCACCAGGTGCCTGGCAAGGCCGTTGCCGGTGGCTACAGAATGGCGCGGTATTAGGTGAAATGAACAGAACCTTTTGGACGTACTATTGGGGTACGGCCAAGATGTTGATCTGATGGTGGAAATATAATGTGTTTTTGTTTTGCCATGATGGCAAGAGCACAATTGGGTTTTAATGATGAAAAGAGAAAGAAACGAATGGGTGATTCTAAAGCTTGGTTCTGTATCATGATGGTTTTTTGTAACAATCCAATGAATTTATCAATCATCAATCCTGTTCTTTCTTGTTCTAAGTTTGTTTAATGAAAAAGTCATTTATTTTTTTAGTCTTGTGTAATTAGTTTTATTCCAAAATCGGTATTGATATTAACTATATTTTATCATCTCGGCATGTGGAATAGTTATATTCCATTCATCTCGTTGACTAACTGGTGTTCAGTACCTTATTTTTGTTTGTTGAACATCAATGATGTTTTTTTTTTTTTTTTCCAGGGGAAGTTGTTGTGGCCCCGACCAACCTTTGCCCAAGAAGCACGGACGTTAATCACCTAGGTGCGTCTGTGGGTTGATGCAGTCTGCAGCCAGATGTCATGATTGATCAATCACCGGTCAGTCTCCGCTGTCAACTGTCACTGATTGTACCGAGTGTGACGTTTCGCAGCCTGCACATGGATCTGGCAGCCATCCCCAGCCATAACTAGTCAAGTACATAACTACCCATGAACAATCAATGATCCTTGACAGTTGCGGTGGCCTTGTCCAGTGTCCAGATCTAAACCCTGTCACTCCTTCAGCTAAGTACCACCTACGAGTATTTGCTAACAGTTTACTAAACAAAGCCTTGTTTGTCCTGAAGGCGACACCGAACCGTTTGACTTTTTTTTTTTTTTTTTTTCTTGTTTGGTTTGGGCCAGATCGGCCTTGCTTGACGCGGGCACGGATTGATGAAATGGCTTTTTGAACCATCAATCATGACCGTGATTCTGGGTTTAATCACCAACAAACACCGTCAAGACCAGCCTAGGTTGCAGTCAGTAAACAACTGAGGTAGCTAGACGAGGCAGTCAAGGATCATGGTGGTGGTGGTGGTGGTGGTGGTGGAGGTGGCCTGTGCCTGCCCTTGGAGATGGCGTACCTGATGCTGCTGCCTTGGTTGTTTGTGCTAAGGCGGGCGTTCACCGCGCAACTACCCTTGCACTTGCAGCTGTCCGTGCTGTCAGTACTCGATACTCGATACTGGCACTTGCCACTGGCACAGGCGGCAGGCACTTAGTTAATACGCAGCTGGTTCTTGTTTGTGCTGGAGATGCTGGGAGATTGGGGCTTCATGCAGTGTTGCAGGCCGTGAGATTCGCTCCCAACCCGCTCGTGTCTCGTATTTCCAGCAATTCCTGGGTTTTGTCCTTTCTGCGCTTTTCCTGGGCCGTGAAAAAGCACGACGGGCGCGGTGTCAGCGTCGCAGTGGCAGCCCCTTTTTCCAATTTGCGCTCTGCTCTCTTTTGTGTTTTTTCAGGTGGTGATCGTCACCTTTTTTTGTGTTTTTTGGTTTCCCTCCCCCTCCCTGCAAACGCATGAACCGCCAATCTCACCGCACAACAAAACAGAAAAGAAAACAGAAAAATTCAATCAAAGCCAGCGCTGCTTCTTCTCCTTCTGCTGCCGCCTCGGTTAATGCTTTAAATACCCTGGCCTGCCCGCCCGTTTCCTCCTGTTTTCCTTCCTGCCGGCAAATCCACCAAATACCACCAAACAACAGACAATCAACAGCAGCATTTGGCCCTGCAACGACTCACAACCCCTATTCCGCTAGCCACGCCGCTCCTCTTACCAACTGCTTTCGGCCGCTCCTCAAAAACAACCACATCCTCCTCCTTCAATCCGCCCTTCCTTCTTGTATTGCATTTTTGTTTCATCATGGCCACCACGCCGCCTCATTCCAGCCCAGAGCCTCAAATCGGCCAGGCTATATCTCCCTCCACCGTCGCCCTACAAGACCTTTCCAACAGCAAAAGCCATTTGGCCCCCCGACCATCTGAACCCCCGCGCCTGGAATCAGAAGTCTCCGCCATGAGCGACTCCTCCTTCATGACTGCCGAGTTTGGCGTCTCGGACGTCAACCTTGCCGCCCCCATCGAGTTCAACAACAGCAACAAGGCGGCCTCTACAGCTTCTACAGATAAAAAGGACTCGTCAAGGCACTCGTATAGCATTACGCAGGTGCCCTCGGAGCCCTCGGACAATAGCAGCGACGCCCACTCAAACAACACGGTCAAGCCATCCTCCCCCATGACCCTTACCACCACTTCAGACAATCACAAGGAAAAAGTTAATATTGCAGAGTGCACCGTGGAAACCACCCCTAGCATCAACACCTCGTCCTCGGCAAACAATGGCGGCTGCTGCCAAGTCGACGAAGAGGCCATGCACGGCGACGTCGACGTCGAAAGCGCCGACGGTGTCGTCTACAAGGTCTACAAGCGCCGCTGGTTTGGCCTCCTCTCGCTGGCCCTGCTCAACCTCATTGTGTCGTGGGGCTGGCTCAGCTTTGCCGCCATTAGCTCCATTGCCGCCGACGCGTTTGGCTTGGCCAGCGAGTCCCCCATTAACTGGCTCTCGACCGTTGTTCTCTTTTCCTACGTGGTGGCCTCGCCCCTCGTGGCCCTGGTGCTGACGCGCCGCGGCGTCAAGGACTCGATTCTCATTTGCGCCTCGCTCATCACCCTCGGCAACTGGCTGCGGTACATTGGCACCGTGCGCAACAAGTTTGGCCTCGTCATGTTTGGCCAGATTCTCATTGGCTTTTCCCAGCCCTTTTCGCTCTCGGCCGCAAACTACTACACGGACATGTGGTTCACGAGCCGGTCCCGCGTCAGTGCAAACGCGATTGCCACGATTGCCAACCCGCTGGGCGGCGCCATTGCCCAGCTCGTGGGGCCCGCCATGGTGACGGAGCCGGGCCAGCTCAAGGATTTTATTTTGGTGACGGCCGCCGTTGCCACTGGGTTTGGCATTACTGCCATTTTCGTGCCCCGCAAGCCCCAGCACCCGCCTTGCCGCTCGGCCACCATTGTCAAGCTGCCGCTTGTCGAGTCGCTCAAGCTCTTGGTCAAAAACAAGGTTTTCCTGGCCGTGTTTGTCCTGTTTAGCATTTACGTGGCCCTGTTCAACGCGTATACGACGTTTGTCAATCAAATCATGGAGCCCTATGGCTACTCGAGCGACGAGGCCGGGCTTGCCGGCGCCATTTTGATTATTGCGGGCATTGTGTGCTGCGCTGTCACGTCGCCCATTATCGACCGCACCCACTGCTTTGTCACGTTTATCTGGTGTGCGCCGCCCGTCATGGCCGCCTGCTACATTGCGCTCAATTTCACGGCCACGCGGTCGCTCCAACTCATTGGGCCTTATCTTGTCAGCGGCGTGCTCGGCGCTGTCAGTTTTTCCATTTTGCCTGTACTCCTCGAATGGATCCAAGAACAAACGTCGCCCGTGACCCCCGCCTTGCCCAGCGCGCTGCTGTGGAATGGCGGCAACTTTTTGGGCGCCGTCTTGATTATTGCCATGGACGCGCTCAAGAATGCGCCTACCGAGGGGACCCCGCCAGGCAACATGAAGAAGGCGCTCATTTTGCAAACGGTGTTTGCTTGTGTCGGCATTCCGTGCCTTTGCTTTGTGCGCGAGTCGAAAAACAAGCGCATCGCCCTTGACCGGCCATGACGTTTATTTTTTTTTTCCCCACAACACTATTATTATTTTTTTTTATTTTGCATGAAAGTGTGTCTTTTTGAAGTAGTCTGTTTATACAAAGCTTTTTTTTAATGTCTTTTTGAAATACTATTTATTTTTAAACTAGAAACATAATGCCATTGGTTTGTTTTTTGTTTTTTTAAAATTTTACTTGGTCAAGCCAGTTTGAGAGCAATCAAGAGCATGAAATTGGAAAAACCAATCCATGTGAGAATTGACAAGTAAATATTCACAAGCGAAATTATAAACCAGGAATTGTTGTAACCAATTACTGATGTAAGTACGTAACTAAGTTAGCCTTTTGTTCCATTTTTTGCCTGGGAATTGCCAAAAAAAAAAAAAAAAAAAAAAAAAAAAAAAAAAAAAAAAAAAAAAAAAAAGCTGGCTCGAATTAACCATCATGACCATTGATCCAAAGATTTGAAGATTAACGACGGGGTAGAAAAGAGGGTTTGTGGTCCAAGCCTCAAGGGAGTTTTTGTTGGTTTTTTTGAATTGATTTTGATGCGCAGACCGATTCGCATGGATGGATTCAAATGTCTGGAAACCAGTTTGAACCAAGGGTCTTCAAATTGTCAAATTGTTCAGGGCAAAAAAAGCAAAAGATCAATTGGTTGACCCAGGCCACAAATTTGTTACTTGTGTGTGCGTATGGTTGCTGACGCTTTTTGGGCGCAAAAGAGCAATTTCAATTCCAGTCAAAAACGATAACCCTTTGAAGCCCAGTTTTTTTCTTTTTTTTTTGATTTGATTTGATTTGATTAAATTTGATTAAATTTGATTAAATTTGATTTGATAAGAAAAGCGGCCTTGAAGCGTTTTTTTGGCTTGCGAGCTACTTTCAGGGTCCGTTTGGGGCTTGGGCGTTGGTTTCAACAAAGTGTAAGTGCTTACGTCTAGGAACCAACCCGGCTTTGGGAATCGTTACACGAAGTTCCCAAGGCCCCCCGTTTGTTTCAATAAACCATTCTTTTATTTTTTTAACGTCTATTATGTACATAGCCATTGTCGAAGTATGCAAATGAATCTTTTTTTCAATTTCTGGCCAAGGAGTTCACTCAAACGCTTGGTCCAAAACTTGCCCCTTCTTCAACTTACCCTGGTACAATACAGAAACATTAAAAAAAAAAAAAAAAAAAAAAAACCTTTTCAAAGTTTCAACGGCCTTCTCTCGCAGCCCCTGATTCTTTTTTTTTCTTGCCCTGGTTTCTAGTCTGGGTTCTTGGTTGCCCCTTGGGCTCTTATATTCTGGTCTTGTCTTTCTCGGGGCTTTATTTTGAAACTTTGCCAACCTTGGAACAAACTTTTAAAAAAAGCCCATGCTGCAAATCAAACCAACTAACCAACCAACTTACTCTAAAGATTAAGCATGAGCTTTTGAACTAACTGAGGGGAATGTAAGTGCCTACGCCCCTTCTTCCCAATATCTTATATATTTACTTCCCAACTTCTAGTTTATTCTTCCTTCCTTAACTTTCTATATTCAGACTTAAATCAACATTAGTTTCCTTAGCCAATCCAATACTTTAATCTTTCCTTTTATTGTATTAATCCTCCTCCCCGGTGCATCTAGAGCTAACCCGGCTTCGGGAATTGTTACAAGTCTGAATATAGAAAGGAGCTCTAGATACATCTTTTCGCTCTCCAC